>KI547146.1:80312-102197 GCA_000497715.1 Spathaspora arborariae UFMG-19.1A
AAGTTTAGTAATTTCGGTTTCTGTAGAACTAGATTTAATCGATGTTCTAGGGTTATTCGGAGAATTAGTAGTCCGTTCCTTCTCTGATTTTTGGGTGGTAAACACAGATTCTTCAATTGTAAGACAATAATACCAGGCATAACCATCAGGAAAAGTTGCAGACATCAAATATTTCCCTGGTTCCGTAGCTGTCGCGCGAATGGCATTACTTATAGAATCAAAATCTTCTAATCCCAAACTATAGTTTGTAAAACAATAACGACCCTTTATACGTGATGGGCCAATTTTATCATGACTATCGTCAAGACAGTTGTTAAAGCAATCACTGTAATCCTCAAAGAATTCATCACCGGCACTACACCAACAGTTGTACCGATCTGACATGTAAACATGATGTTCAGTTAGACATGGATACTCCAGTTTGAATTGTTCAATCAACTCTTTGGAGCATTTTTTCATACAATAGCCCTCATCTCTCACTTCTTGATATGCGCGGCATTCATCTTTAACTGCCAAAGTAAACGCAATAATTGTCAAAATGATGGTAAAGAACTTCATTAATAATTTCTATTGGAAAATTATGGATTATGAAAACGGTCGATTTTTCTTGGATATTTATAGATATCCCGTCTTGGTAAAACTTTTCGTATTCAAGAATAAAAACATGTGATTAATTCTTCTGTTTTCACAAATCTGTATTCTCTTAACAATTATTTTTACCAAGAAATTTACGAGAGTTTTTTTTTTGCAGTAACACCAATAAGTTGGGTTTGGCTTCAGAAATAAGAGTAATCTTGGTGTATGATACAAAGTTTTTAATCTCACACTCTTTGTATCGTGTAATTGTATAAGTAAACAATGGATGTTTTTGATTATTTCTGTAAAACAGCACCATGTATTAAATTTAATCAGCCTACATGTTGTTGGGAAAAACGAAAGAGGTTGAACTTGTGGAGAAACCAACTTAATAATTAGACTAACAATTAGACTAGGATTGCTAACCACCTATATGGATAAATTTAGTATTTAGATTCGTATTTATTGGGAATAGTTAATCTACATACTATATATATAACTAAAGCAAGACAATTGCCAAAAATGAAATGAATGAAACACCTAAGCTTTGTGCATTATTTGCTGTAGTTTTGGTGGTAACAGTATCATTGGTATAATCATCAGAGCCTTCAATAATATGACAATCATACCAAGGTTCACCATTAAATGTTCCTGAGATCATATATTCACCTGGCTCGGTTGCTTCTTCCTCAATAGCACTAACAGCAGCATCGTACCCATTATCATCCAAGCCCTCACGATAACCACCACAGATGTACTTCCTCATTTCGGCGGGGTTTAGATTAACAGTAAGATTCTCTGTATTACACTCCTTTCGGCATTTACTGAATAATTCAAACCAACCATCACCAAGGGGACACAAACATTCGTAATATTTTTCTACGTCATATGAAGCTAAGAGGCACGGATTTGAATTCTCGAAATCTTTCAGTCCATCCTCGACACAACTTACAAAACACAGTTCTAGTTTGTTTAACCCCGAACAATCTCTGAGTGCCAATGTTAACGCAATAATTGTCAAAATGATGGTAAAGAACTTCATTAATAATTTCTATTGGAAAATTATGGATTATGAAAACGGTCGATTTTTCTTGGATATTTATAGATATCCCGTCTTGGTAAAACTTTTCGTATTCAAGAATAAAAACATGTGATTAATTCTTCTGTTTTCACAAATCTGTATTCTCTTAACAATTATTTTTACCAAGAAATTTACGAGAGTTTTTTTTTTGCAGGTACACCAATAAGTTGGGTTTGGCTTCAGAAATAAGAGCAACATGAGGTGGTAAATCTGTAAGCGAATATAAAGCTTTTTGTTTAAGATTAATTATATCGTGTAATTATATAACAATGCATTAAAGCATGGTGCATTAAACCTAATGAGTCATTAAATTATAAAATTTTTGCTTAGGGAAAAATCAATGAAATTTAGAATGGCACCTCCTCTTTGTTGACATGTTTCAATCAGAGGAATACTTTTCCTTCTAGTAAGCTTCTTCAAATACGCTGTTTAAATTAAGATATTCCTGGCGCTACCATTCAATTCAGGTACAAAAAAAACATCACCAAAATCTGAAACCCTGAGTATTTTTAGAAATAACCATTAGTACATATATATACAACATACACACACACGCGCACACACACACATAATGGGACAAGGACCTTCTTCGGGAATACTCACTGGTTTAATGGCTGATACCAATTTCAATCCTGAAGAAATTGATCGATTACGGAAAAGATTTATGAAATTAGATCAAGATAAACTGGGAGAAATTGACAAACAAGAATTTTTAAGTATACCTGGAGTATCATCAAACCCTTTGTCTTCACGATTAATGGACGTTTTTGATATTGATGGTGATGGAAAAATTGATTTTCAAGAATTTATTACAGGGTTATCAGCATTTAGTGGGAAATCCAGTACTGAAGAGAAATTAAGATTTGCATTTAAAATTTATGATATTGATAAAGATGGATTTATTGGTAATGGAGAATTATTTATTGTGATGAAAATGATGGTAGGGAATAATTTAAAGGATGAAGAATTACAACAAATTGTTGATAAGACAATGATGGAATCAGATTTGGATGGTGATGGAAAATTAAATTTTGAAGAATTTAAACATTCGGTTGATTCAAATTCAATTGCTAATAAATTAACTTTAAATATGTTCTAATATACAGGCGTAGTAACAAAGTAATATAAAGTGTGAGTAGAAATGGAAAATCTCTGAAAAATTCTTTGAGTCATCGCAGATACAAGATGATCCACCTTGATAGTAAACTTATAACTCTATTAGAATGGATTAAAAATACTCAAGATGAGAAATTGAAACCAAGTTCACATTCATATATATCACCTAAGATCGAAGTTAGAGATGTTCAAGGTTCAGGTAGAGGTATATATACCAATACTAATGTCAACAAATCAGAATTAATCTTACGTATTCCACCGTCATTTTTATTAAACACAACTACTGTATTATCTCATATTTCAAAATATAACAATAGTAATTTGTTCACATCAAGTATATATACTCCATTTGAAACAATACATGACGAATATACCAAGATATATGAATATTTGACTAAAAATGAATTAATTGAACTATCTTCATTTCAATTGTTAGGTTTATATTTAACAATTGAACGTTTGCGTGGAAGTTCTTCATTTTGGAAACCATTTATTGATATGTTACCAGGAATAACTGATTTTCAATTAATGCCTTTAGTTTGGCAAGTTGGAAACCAACAAGATTTACTTGATTTATTACCTAAATCTACTAGAAAAATGAGTGAAAAAGTGTATGCAAGATTCATGTCAGATTACAATATTATTACTACCCTCTTGAACAAGACCGAGTTTGAACTTTCACTTGAAGACTTTCTACTTAGTTGGATTTGTATAAATTCTCGTTGTCTCTATATGAATTTACCCAATTCTAAATATACCAGTGACAATTTCACTATGGCACCATATGTTGATTTCTTGAATCATTCTCCAAATGATCATTGTACTTTAAAAATTGATGGTAAAGGATTTCAAGTAATTACAACATGTTCCTATTCGACTGATGAGCAAATCTATTTAAGTTATGGTCCTCATAGTAATGATTTTTTATTATGTGAATATGGATTTACAATTACTGAAAACAAATGGAATGATTTAGATATTAGTGAACATTTAATACCTTTATTTAGTAAACCACAATTAGAATTCTTGAAAGCGCATGATTATTATGGCAATTATACTGTGAACAAGTATGAAATTTCATTTAGAACCGAAGTTGCCTTGGCTATATTACAAGAACTGCTTCCTTCTGAATCGAGAAAGTTACTAGGTTTAATTAATGGTATTATTGATGGAAGTATATATAAGAAGAAATCTGACTCATTATTAAAGTCTATATTAAACAAAATTATTCATGAAGCTGAACAATATCAATATCTTGAATATTCTAATGATTTAGATATCCTCACACGAGATCGCAAGAAATGTATAGGGGGATTATATAACGATCGCTTAACCATAGCCAAGAACATTCTTTCTATTTAAAATTTTAAATCTGTAATATTGTCAATGGCTTTTTGGTTAATTCCTTCATTTATAGATGATTTTAAATTAATCAAAGATTGAAGCATTAAATTTGTTGATACTGGAGACGAATTTTTCTTACCTAAATAGCGAATATATCCATTTATAGATTCAATTTCTGTAGTTTTAAGCATTCGAATATCTTGTCTCATTGAAGAACTATTTTGACTAGTTGACTTAACTAACGACAACACATGAGTTAATAATCTTTCACGATTTAAATATACAAAAGATTCTGGAATGTCATTTAAAGTTGGATATTCTAAATATAATACGTTAACTGCTTCATTTATAATCTTGGTAAATAAAAACTCAAGTTGTTGACCTCCATATAATAATTCTCCATTAAAACAATCAAACAAAGCACTTAAGGGATTTATACAACAATTTACAATTAATTTCTCACATTGAATAATCAAAAATTGATTATAATCAACAAGATTAGCATTTAACGAAGGAGTATCCAAAATCATTTGAATAAACTCGGGAATCTCACTACTACTCTCACTTGGATATTTCGCAATAGTTAATTTTCCAGGTGATGCATGGTTTACAACGCCATTTTCATCAATATACGCTCCATGCGTCGCTACAGCCTCATATATATTAGGACAATCCTTATACCAGAATGTGTCCTTGAGGAATTTAGGCATTCCCATTCCATTTTGAACAATTAAGATATTACTGTTAGGTGTAATATATTCAACAAAAGGTTCAAGAGCCATCTTTGTGGCATATGCTTTTGTAGATATGATTAAATTATCTATATGTTTAATTTTATCATATTTGGAAATACTTTCGAGGAATTCGCTTGGTTTTAAACCTGGTGAAGTTACAGTATTGGTTATCCAATTTGGACCAATTTTTCGAGTTAAAGTGATGGGTTTTGGATTAATTGTGGTTTTACCAGGTTGTAAGAAAATTGTTGGTTTAAAAGTTTCAGGAAATTGTTGGAGTAAGTCGTGAGTTAACAAAGAACCCATAGCACCTGCTCCTAACACATGAACTTTAGACATTGTTCGAGATGTCATTGTAAGTTTTCACGATGTTAAATAATTCAGACAGACATTTAAAATCAGACAAAAAAAAAGAGTATGGAGTTGAAGTATACAAACATCAAATGTTAATTGTTGGTTTAACTGGTGGTATAGCCAGTGGTAAATCTACAGTGTCTTCACAACTTCAAACCAAACATAACTTAATTGTCATTGATGCTGATTTAATTGCTCGTCAAGTAGTAGAACCTGATAAACCGGCCTATAACAAAATTGTCAATTCATTTAATGATGTACCAGATTTAATTAATGAAGATAGAAGTTTAAATAGACCTGCTTTAGGAAGAGCTGTGTTTGGTAATCCTGAAAGGTTAAACATGTTGAATTCAATTGTTCATCCTGCTGTTAAATATGAAATTGCTTGGCAGATCCTAAAAGCTTATATTAAATGTAAATCAATGGTTATTTTAGATGTTCCACTTTTATATGAAAGTAAATTACACTTATTATGTGGGTTAGTTGTTAATGTAACATGTGATGAATCAATACAAATTGAAAGATTGACTAGAAGAAATCCAGAATTATCAATTGAAGATATTCAAAAACGTATAAAAAGTCAAATGTCAAATATTGAACGAAATTATAGAAGTGATGTTGTTTTAGAAAATAACAAAAGCTTAGCAATATTAAATTCAAGTATTGATTCACTAGTACAAGAAATTAAACCAAATCCCTTGTGGACACTAATTGATTTGTTTCCACCTGTTGGTATTATGTCTGCGATATTTACATTTACAATTAGAAGAATAACTGAACGATACAAGGGAACAAAGCCAAAAAGTTATTAAATTTTTATTATATAGCTATTTATCTATCTATTTATTGCTTACGTACCCCACTTACAATATCATCTACTCTTAATAACAAACAAGCACTTTCAATAGCAGTCTTTATAGATTGTTGTTTTATAACTTCAGGTTCCCAAATTCCATATTCATTCATATCAACAATTTTCCCTAAATCACCATCAATACCAAAAGTATAATTTCCTTGTGCATGTTTAGCTCTTAATTGAGATAATACTTTAATTGGATTACCACCACAATTTTGAATTAAAGTTCTTGGAATCACTTCAAATGCATCTGCTACAGCTTGATATGGCAATTGTCCTACACCTTCAATTGTCTTGGCCCTTTCAGATAATTTAACACTAACAGCCATTTCAGTAGCACCTCCACCAGGAGATAAAGAAGGTTCAAACATAACATTTCTCGTAACAGCCATAGCATCATGTAAATTACGTTCAATTTCATTAAGAATATCCTTAGATGCTCCTCTTAACATAATAGTACATGCTTGAGGTTGTTTACATTTAACAAGATATGTGAAATATTCATCACCAATTAATTCAATTTTAAATTCCCCACATTTAGTGCCAACATCTGATTCCTTTAAATCTTCAACTCGATTAACAATAGTGGCCCCTGTTGCTCTAGCAATTCTATTATTATCAGATTTTTTAACTCTACGTAATGCTGAAACCCCACCTTTTAACAAATAATGTTGAGCTAAATCAGAAACTCCCTTTTCAGTAATAACTAAATCTGGTTTAAATTCTAAAATAGTTTCACATAAGAGTTTAACTTGTTCTTCTTCAATTTCAAGAATTCGATTCCAATCTTCTTCTTTTGTAATTTCAATATTTGTTTGAGATTCTCCTTTCTTATATTCTAAAGGACAATCTAATAATATAATTCTAGGATTATCGATTTGTCTCTTCATTTTAGGGTGAACAACGTCTTTATTAAGTAAAATCCCATCGAGTACTTCTGAATCAGTTACTTCACCACCAGGAATTTTCTCAATACGAACATATCTCTTAACATCAATCTCTTTATAATCACCATCTTCAATCATGACTGTTCTAACAGCCTTCAATGATAATTCACACATTTTTCTTGACCACTTAGAAACATATTTTGTACCAATACTTGCTCCAATTAATTTGATCATTGCTTCGTCATTGTTAATATCAACTTTAACACTAACATCATGAATAATAGCCAAAGCATCTTTCAACGCTTGTTTTAACAGTTGAATAATAATCACAGGATGGATGTTTTTTTCAATATAAGGGAAACTCTGTGCTAAAATTTCTCCAGCTAATATAATAACTGTTGTTGTACCATCACCAACTTCTTCATCTTGAGTTCGACTTAATTCAATCATGGATTTAGCAGCAGGATGAGAAACATCAATTTCACGTAAAATGGCATGACCATCATTAGTTAATACAATACCACCCATAGGATCAAGTAACATTTTAAGCATAGCTTTTGGACCAAGACAAGTACGAATAATATCAGCTACTGCTTTTGCTGCTGTGATATTGGCAATTTGTGCCTGACGACCTGTTTGACGTTGAGTTGAAGTGTTCATATACACTACGGGAGCTTGCATTGTCAGTAGTTGTTTCCAATTGATATACAAGATAGTTTGGATGTTGGTGAAATGGCAAATTTTTATTCTTTTAATTTTTTTTTTGTTCACACGCGAAACCTGTAAAAAGTTAACCTGTAAAGTTAGATTTACAGATTAACTTTACAGGTTAAGTATTAGTACAAAGTTAAGTTTTTTAAAATTTGACAACCAAACTGTTTCCAAGTTGTATCCCAAGATAACTATGGAAATTGATGAGTTTATAAATTCAAATTTCACCACGATTGAAGATTTGTCCAATCTTCATGAGAAACTTGACCAATTACACAAACTTAATAGTAAAATTACTCATCTTGCTCAAGATAAACTTGTAAATGATCAACCATTAGTAGTGTTTGACGAAGAGAAACTTGAAATATCAATTGATAAAATTGTTAGTGTTGTTGATGTGATCAAGGACGATGAGGAACAGTTAGATGTTTCTATTGATAATGTTGATTCGTTGATTCTTGAATTCGGTAATGTCGATTTATTTGTTGAATTGAAAGGTATTCTAGAAAACAAGAAAAGTGTCGTTGAACAAGTTGAAATGTTGACTCAGGCTAAGGAAATTGAAGCAAAGTTTGAGAGTAAGTTGTCACTAGTTGAGTTAGGTGATGTTTCTGAAGAGATTCGTCAGTTTAAACTGTGTGGTAATGACGAGATTAGCAGTTTGTTAGGTCAACAATTACAACAACAAATACAAACCAGACGAGACAATTTACAACCACAACTACAAAAAGTGTTAGACGAGTGTCACTGGTTAACTAAAGAAGACAATAAATTCCCTGATTCAAGCTTATCTCAAATTTCCAATTTATTCTCTGAATTAATTCAATTGCAAAACATAGCTAACCCACCAACATATCCCAACACATGGTGGGGATTAGAAATTCTATTGCACCCTATAATTGTTCGTTTCAATTATCATTTCAATACTTCAAATAAAGATACAAACAAATTATCCAAACCTGAATGGTCCTTTAATTATATTGAAACTTTCTTAACTAATTATTTACCATTACTTAGTTTAATCATTGATGATGTGTTTAAACAAGTTGGACGTATTGGAACATATGAAGTAATCACATGTTTGCTTGATCCTATACGAAGTAAAGTCTTACGAATGTTACAAATTATTAATTCAAATATCGTGAAATATGAAAAAGATCCAGATATGCTAGAAAAGAATGGAAGATTATTATCTCATTTAATTTTCGAATTATCGTTATTTGATCAAAGATTAAGAAATACTTATAAATACAACCCAAACATTGACCTAACTCTGGAGACTAATTGGTCAGGATTAACCAGTGATGTATTACTCCCAGATAATATCGCTGTAGAGAATTGGATAAATTTTGAAAATCAATTAGCTAATAAACGATTTGAAATAACTCCTGAAACATTCCATATTGATTTTGATTATCAAGATGAAGATCAAGCACGATTTATTTTAAAACCTACTTATTCGGCATATTCCTTGGTTAAATTGATTAATAATTTAAATAATCATATGACTACATTAACTATTGTCAAATATCAATTGAAATATGTATCTAAAATTCAAATGAGTTTAATTGATAAATACTATGATGTTTTATCAAAGAATTATAAGGTTTTCTTGGATAAGTTTAATTTAAAAACCATGTTACAATACATCCCTGGAGGAATGAAAGATCCAATTGAAGAAACTACTCGATTTGATAGTTTACAAAAAGGGTTAATTAAACTAACTGAAATATTCTGTTCTGCGAAATTTATTGTAAACTCGTTGGAACAATGGGAAGATGAAGTTGTATTTATTCAATTATGGTCAACATACAAGAGTTTAACTAATGATGAAGAACATACCAGTATTTTCAGTTCCTCTATATCTCAATATGATCAATTAGTAAACAAAGTTTTACATGATTATCATGAATTCTTTCAATCGGAAACAAAAGAATTGTTAAAGAATTATGTAAATAAAAGTCAATGGGTTATTGACGAGTCGAGACCTACTTCAAATTTACTTACTCCTTTAGTTAATAATCTCCCACAATATTTGGATATACTTAAAAGAAGTATATCAAGTTTAGATTATTTTAATATTACTGATAGAATAGTGACTAACCTCAGTAATATCATATTTGAATATGTCTTGACAAATAATAGATTTAATAAAAATGGGATAAATCAATTAGTCACTGATTTCTCATATATAATTAAAAGTTTACACGTTGATTTATTCTTGAATAATGAAGGTGAGTTTTCCAACGATGACAATGAAAAATATGTTAAATTAGTACAAGCTATTGATTTATTGGATTCCATGGAACCAAGTAAAGCTAAACTATATGCCAATGAAAATACTGTAGTTCATTTACGTGAAGATTATGAACATGAACTTTCCCAGTTGACAAATCGTGAGTTAATTAATTTACTTTCAAGAATTATCTAGACGCTACCATGTCTCTGTGTGTGCTACCAGTTGTGACTATGCGGCGCGGCGCGGCGCGCGTTCGGATTTAAACTTTTTCTTCTGATCTCGGAAATTCAAAATAAACAAACATTAGTTAGGGAAGTTCAAAGCAATGTCATTAATAAGAAAAAGAGTATGTCTTATGTAAATCAGTATACTATAAAGTAGTTACTAACCTTGTATAGCAACAAATAGAACAAATACAATCTAGTAAACGAACAACTCTTCCACCAATAGCCAAATTATATGATACATCTACAAAACAACTTCACTTAACTATACCTAGAAAAGAAGTGGTTGCACTCGGTCGTAGTGGTACATGTGATGTAAGACTCTCAGGAGTTGACGTTTCTTCTAAACATTGTTGTATGAGTATAGTACGACAATTTGTCAATGTTGTTGATTTAAGTAGTAATGGACTATTTATTAACGATGAATTATTAGGCAAGGGAAAAAGCAAGATCTTGAAAACTGGTGATAAATTAGCATTTGCCAAGACTGGTGGTGTTTACATTTTCAAATACACTAATGATATTAAGAAACTGTTTTTTGATGATTATATAATTGGCAAACAATTAGGGTCAGGTCATTATGCTGTAGTTAAAGAAGCCAAGAATAAACTTACAGGAGAAACCGTGGCTGTTAAAATCTTCCATCCTAATAAAACTGGTAACAAACAAGAAGAAGCGAAGTTACAACAAGAAATGCAATTGTTATTATCAATACATCATCCAAATATTGTTAAATTTGTCTCGCATTATATCGAACCAATAAATCTTTATTCTTCAAATACCTATTTGGTATTAGAGAAAATGAATTCAGGAGAGCTCTTTCAAAGAATAATCAATAAGGGTAAACTCTCTCCTAATGAAACAAAGGCAATATTCACTCAAATCTTAGCTGGATTAGATTATCTCCATGACAACAATATAATCCATCGAGATATCAAACCTGAAAACATACTTCTTGATATAACTCCTAAAACCAACCCTCATCAGGTCTCAACTGGTCCTTGGGACGATAATGAACTTGATATTAAAGTGAAAATTGGTGATTTTGGATTAGCTAAATTTATTGGAGAATTAAAATTTACAAATACATTATGTGGAACTCCAGCTTATGTTGCTCCTGAAATATTAAATAATAATCAATCATATACTACAAAAGTTGATGTATGGTCTATGGGAGTATTACTTTATGTATGTCTTTGTGGATTCCCTCCATTTAGTGATGAACTAGGTCCTCCAAGTATGAAAGAACAGATCTTGCTTGGGAAATATGCATTTTACTCGCCATATTGGGATGATATAAATGATGTTGTATTAGATTTAATTTCCAATCTATTAGTTGTAGATGCAGATGAAAGGTTTAATGTTAAACAAATATTGAATCATATTTGGTTTATCGAGTTAGATTCAAGTGAAGAAAAAAGTACCATAAGTGAAATTGATACTTCTCAAATTAAACGAATGATGGTTAGATCAAATACTCAACCTTTAACGTTAAAAGAAAAGTTTACTTCTGATATGAATATGTCTGTATTATAGAGCTATGTACATGATCTATACAAGATTGGTTGTTTGTAATTGTTGAATTTCTTGATTTCTAGTTGTGAAGAATGTTGATAATAATTGTTGGTTCATTAACATTGATTGTTTAATATCTTCAGGAATATTTTGTTTCTTTACTTTCACAATTTTGTTCCTTAATTCATCAAGTTTTGTCATTATATCAAACGCTTTTAGTTTATTATTTAATTTCCAATAACAATCAAATTGTCCTATAAGACAAGCAACATCATTGGCCACTTCCACACCTAATCTAAACCATTGTAAAGATTTTTCATAATTGTTAAACATATTTAATTCTAAAAAACCTAAACTTTGAAATGCTTCTTTTAAACCACGACTAGCAGAGATTTCCCAATGATATTTCGCGATTCTGGGATCTATTTCAACATATAATTGACCTAAATAATAATGAGCTTTTATTGTGAAATTATCCAATTCACCAAATTTAATACTTTTCTCAAAATAGTACTTTGCTTGACTTAAATTAGGTTTATTGAAAAAGTATAACCCTAAATTACAATATACTTGACTTGCCAAAACTGTATCTTTCTCCAATTCAACAAATTTGATCCAATAATCATGTGCTTGTTCCGTGAATCCTCGCTTATATGCTAAATCACCTGCCATTTTAAACACTAAAGGATGTTTCAAATCTGTCAATTGTTGAATTAATTGATTAGCACTTGTGAAATCCTCCTTGGTCACTTGTTTATCTCCATTCAATTTTTTTTCAATAGTTTCATAGGCTAATATGGTAATGGCATCATTATCTCCTAATTCAGCAGCTTGTTCGATTAATTCGTTCTCAAGTAAGACTAAACGAGGATGTATAGTACCTGTAGTTGAACGAACTGTACTTAAGACATTTTTAAAAGTCATTAAATCGTAGGATTTAACATATGATGGAAGAAGTATGTTTGTTGGTGTTTCGAGATTGTTGTATATTGATGTGAGAACTGGTATCATTTTCTTATAAGGTAATCGAGAATCATTATCGAATAAAAGTTTGTTGATTGTTCGTTTGGAAGGTAGGATTGAAAGAAGGCTGGGATGTGACGTTGTAGAGTATGTTCGTAGGTTGGATATACGTAACATATTACTTTCTCTGTGTTGGCAAATACTGTTGTAAAATTTTTGTTGATGTTTTTTTTTGGTTGTAAATTTAGAAGGAATAGTCTAACCAACCGTGTTTTCACAATTTACTAATGAAAATAAAATTAATTTTTTTTAGTAATAAATAAATATATAAGCTCTAAATAATTGTGTATAGAAAAAAAAAGTGTATATCCTTCTTTTTTTGTTTGGAGTTACCCTTAAAATAAATATATAATTGTTGAGAATTAAAAGTTTGTAAATTTGTTTAATACATCAGTTGAAGAAAAGGTTTAAGGATAATTACTTCCAAAATCTATAAAATTATCAACACCATGTTCAGTACTACTCAGATGATTTTGATTATCATTGAAATCTTCTAAATCTAATTTAAAATTAGCATCATTAATAAATTCTGAAGGATTTGTGTTTGGATTCACACTAGTGTTGTTGTGAAAGTTTTGATGGGTATATGCATGTGTTGGTACTGAATTACTAGCATTCGATGGACTATTAAGTGAATCAGTATCACCTGAATTGTTATTAAATGCTAATACATGTGGAGGTTGATTAAAACTAGTTTCATTTATTGATGTGAATATATCTGGTGTTGGTGCTGAAGTACTTATCATTGGTTCATGTATTTCTGGATTAAATGTTGGTCTTAATGAAGAATTTGGAGTATCATCAGAATAATATTGACTATTTGAATTTACAGAAAATGGTGATTCATTATTATTTGTTGTTGCACTTGTTGGATTGGAATTTGCTGATAGATTACTATTATTAAGATTACTTGGATTTGTAGGATAATAAGTTTGTTGTTGTTGTTGTTGTCTTGGTTTTTCTTCCCAAAGTGAAGGTATTTCATTATTAGTTATGCTAACTGAAGTACTATGTGAAGTATTCTCAGTATTACCAATTGAATTGGAATAAATTTGATTATTCTCCAATATAAACAGATTAAGATATTGTAAAGAACTTTTAACCCCAACTAATACATGTGGAGTTGAATTATTCCCCTCTTGAACATACGCTTGACTAACTTGTTGGCCTTCACTAAAATCATCACATATTGACCATTGATTAGAATTTGAATTAACTCCATTAAAGAAATATACTGAAAATTTAGGTTGATGTGCAAGACATACTCTTAATTCGTTATTTTCCTTGTTGATATTATTATCTAATAATGAACATGTTACAATTGAACTTATTGGATAAAATATTCTAAACAATATTTTGGAATTATTAGAAATTGCCAGAAAGAAATAATTAATTTCAAAGTTTTTCTTCAGTAATATAACTAATAAATCAACATTATTCATAATAGTATTTAAAGTGAATGGTGATAAATTATTAAGATTATTACTTAACAATTTTTCATCATGATATCCAGTCTTAATTCTTTGCCATGATCCCACTGAAAGTGAAGAACAATCAATAAAACAATATTTTTCATTAATTTCAATTGGAATATTAGAAGCTAATCTATAACTAAGATCAACTGATCCCATACTATATCTATAACTTGAAGATCTCAGAGATATAGAAGGTGGTGGAGGAATATTACCATGTCCCAGTTTTTGCATTCGTTCAAATTTCCTGATTTTAGCTCGTCTATTTTGAAACCATATTCTAACGGCTTTTTCATTCATACCTGCTTTTTCACTAATAAACCTTCGTTGATCAGGACTAGGATTGGCATTTCTTTCAAATTCAGATAAAAGGAAATCTAATACTTCCCCAGAAGCTCTAGTTCTCTTGGAACTACTTTCATCTGAAGACATTATTTACCACTAATCAATTGTATATGAAACCTGGAAGATTGTGAAAAAAAGACAAATAAAAAAAACGTAAAAGGTCCTTTTTTTGAAGTTTCTATGTGCTTATGAAATGTAGGATTGGATTTTTTGCAAGGTTTTTATAATTTAGGATTGGCTTTTTCTATAAATGGTTCCAGATGATCTTTCTTTCTTAGTTCTGAGATATCCTTAAAATAATATAATTGTTTTATAATAAAAGTGAGCTGCAACCCAGGTGGAAATTTCTTTTTATTTCAGTTTATTTTTTTTCCAGATGATTTTATTCTGGCGAACGTTTTAAGGCGGGCGGCGAATGGTGTACTCTTTTTCAAATGGTCAAACTTTTTACTAAAAAAGTTTTAGTCTTTTTAAATTACCAGGTGATTTCTTTTTCAATTTAAATAAAAAACTGAATAGGTAATTCCAATCGATTTTCGTTTTTAAGTACGTCTCTGCAAGATAAAAAACTTTTCAAGTAACTTTATATATGCCAATGTCGAGTCGGAAATATGGCAAGGTTATGTTTTTTTTTCTTGAAAGGAAAAAAAAAATTTCTTTTTTTTTTTGGGTCTGAAAAGTTTGGGATCGCCTGCGATATATTTTCTAATGCAAAATAGAATCTTTTACTTGTAAAAAGATCGAATGACAGATTGTTTATAATTGTTGTTCAAAATAATATGAAATGGATTAAAGGAGGTTTTGACGGATATATTCGATACGGTCTTTCCGTTTATTATATCACTATGAAATGTATCACTTGAAATGTTTCTACTAAGTGAATTTCTTTTCGTTTGCAGTAAATCGTGTTGCAAAACTAGTCACACCTTTTAGTAATAGTTGACTTTTTAGGATAAACTCCTGTTCTAATTTCAATTCCAGTTGATATTTAGAAGGGGGTTTTATTCAAGAAAATTCGTCCGTTGTCGAAATATCCCTTCCATTTTATAACTTGTACTTCGTTCTATCCCAACTTTTAGTTTTTCAAAAACTTTTTCTATGTTCTCATAACAAAGGCGAATTATTTTTTTACATCATTGAAATCATTTAGCTTTTAGTTTTACAGGTTTGCTCAAATATTTTTTTTTTTACAAAACCATATCTTTTTATTTTTAAGCAATGAAAATGACCTTCCACAAGATCAATATCCTATTCATTGTTATTTTTTATGTATCAGAAGGAATTTACATGATATGTCATTACATAGTGGGGCAAATAAAAATTGCTTTTTCTTACGGTTAGTATGCCGTGTCTCCCCCTCTTTCTTCCCCACTTTCATCACCACCTAGTCATCTATTTCCATAAAAAACAGGTCTATCAAGTATACCTAGATGTTCTATAACCCATTACAAGTTTGCGACATTTCTTTTTTTTTTTTGATTATACGAAAAATATTTTTTTTGCCATGGTTGTGAAACAATAGGATGGACTGTGCAGAATTTGAACCTGACAGACAATGTAACGATGAACTACTGAAACAGCCTGGAACTAAAAAATTTACAACCGCGATGAGTTTTAAAGTTTAGACAATAGAGTGGAAGTGTATGTTCATCGGATTCATATTCCGAAACTTATCAGAGAATAGCTAAAGCAATTTGGAGAACTTTTTAAAATGGACAACATTATAGCTAGTTCGGTTCAACGGGATATCTCAATGTAACTAGACTTCATTGTAATTTTGTACTTGGTTTGTTGTTGTTTTTTGTCTTTTCCCCTTTATCAAAATGGTTTGTGTAATATATCACAAAACATAACTTTTTTTCTTTTCTGACTCTTTTAACTTACATCATTTTGCCCGTTGTGCGTTTAAGGCATAGGCGAGACATCCCAGTGAATGGCACTTTGAAAGGCTTTTCCTTATCGGGCGTCAAGTTTAGTCATAAAGTCGCAAGGCATTTTTTGGAGAGAAGTAGGGAGGTGCCATACTTTATCGCCTGCGGAAATGTTTGCCATATGTTTCACTGATATTTCGGAGAACTGGTGGTTGTCTCCGCTTACATAATGATTGGTAATTAAGCTACTGGGAAAATGCACAACCAGATCTAAACAACAAAGGACAATGGAAATGGAATCATCCCGGAGATTCATCTTTTCTTTTTCCTTTGTTTTTTCCATCTATAACTTGCATATCTAGTTTAACGATTTTCCTTGTGGAATTGTAATGTCAACAGTACATATCCGTTTCGCGGCACTTCCAAAAGGTTACATTTCCCCTTGTACATGGGACATATTTCCATTAATGGGTATTTAACCTTTCTGACAGATATTTGACACAAAACCAGTTTTTTCTCTTGAAGCATCGGGAGCAAAAGAGAAAAAAATATCGGCTCGACATGCAAAAAAGGTTTCTTTGACATCTCTTATTTTTTTTTTTTTCTTTGGTTGTTTTGTTTTGCGGATTTAGATAACAATTGAATAAGACCAGGCTTGACCAATAGAAGGTTATCATGGAATGCAGGTTAAACAAGAAAAAAAATCCCGGTTCAGGAACCAGACATAGGTCCGGTCACATCAACATTAGAGAAATTCGTATTTGAGATGGGCGACCTGAACGCGTATTTAGTTGCGAAATTGAACCACGATTGTTATCTTAATTTTTTTTTGCAAATAATTGACCAAATTTGTTTAAAATGTCAATAAAGAAATTCAACTTTGTATGACTTGAATGACTTACTTGCGACGCCAAGTAGTCACTATTCGTAACATACGGATACAGAAATATGGTCATCAGTTCAACATACATTCAAGGTAAGCGGGGTAAGAGGTCGATGCCTTATGATAATTGCTTTTTATGCACCGATGATTGCTCTTCAAGTGTGCTCTTGGTGTCTCCTGTAACTATCTTGACAGTGATAGATAATAATTTCTTGGCAGAGTTCTTTGGTTTAAGAAAAAACATGACTCGGGCTTGTTATCCATGTTAAGCGACATTTTTCCAACTTTTTCATTGTCGTAATCCCCATTGTCACTAGTTCTAGACAAAACAAAAGAATAAAATAAATCTTTGAAAAATAATCACAAATTGTATTTTTTAAACAATAAAAATCAAATGATCACAAAGATTAACGAAAAAGAAAAGCAAATATTATTTTGAACTACCAATTTTACAGGTTACCAAAGGGTTTTCCTTTTGCGCATTTCTCACTTTTAAAATATTATACAAGCTCCGCTTTTTCGTACATTATGTTTACGACATCACATGGAAAAATCTGGTGCTGTAATCTCACCAGATTATCCTAGTTGTAAACAAATATTTATTACGAGAAAGTGACGTATCTCAACTTGCATTTTACGTCCACGGAAAACACCACCATCTTTCCGACAACTTTCCTCGGATCAGTAACACTTGTAAATACGAACTAACACGTGATATCAAGAAATCGTTTACACATTGGAATAAGAAGAAACACACAAAAACTGTGCCTTTAGGCAAAGCCCTTCACGGCATATCTCTTGGACAGGGCATCCCCCACCTTTCGGTCCATACCGTTGCGCGGACTTGTAAAAAAAGGAGTCAATAACGGTTTTAAAGTCGTCTACTCTACCCAGATAACCAAACGACAAAGGTATCCCATGAATTCGGCAAGTAGAAGGAGTCAAATAACATATTACTACAATTGATTCTGACTTAGTTTAGCTTGGTAGCGTATTAAATGTTTAATTATTCTCTTTGTAAGAGGTTATATGCCAAAAAAAAAAATAAAACAAAAAAACTATGCTAAAGGAATAAATCTTCAATTTCAAATTCATTTAAAACATCCAAACAATATTTAAACTCTTTCCATTGTTTGCTATTAGGTTGCCAATCTTGAAATCTAGTCAATAACTCTCTAATTAATTCCGCACTTTTAATATGGTTAATATTAATTAAATCTTGAAATAAACTTCGAATATTCCAAGGTAATAAATTATAAAAACTTGATGAACTGTCTAATGGTTTTAAGATTTCTATCCTTAAGTCATGAGAATGAATTAAATTTGTCGTTTCAAGTGTATGACGAATTGCTTCAAAATATACTTGTTCTTCATTAAATACTTTACAATGCCCTTTATTTGTATCATTTATCATTCGATCACTTAATTCTCTAATAAGATTATAATCAGCATCATGACCTAAATTCTTCATGGTACAAATAACAATAAGAAGATAAGTTATGAATGGTGTTGTTGATAAATCAGATGAATGTGTTTCTGTTTCTTGAGGTTGATATATGTTTCTATGAATGTTTGGATGTTGGTAATGTACAGCTAATGAAGAACTCAAGGGTACAAATTGATCAGTAGGAACACCAGTTAATGTAACTTTGACGTTATTCTGCATCAACACTTTGAATGATTCATTTAATTGTAAAGATAAACTTGAATTCTGCTTTTGATATTCAAATAATTCTTTGATAATTTCATTTTCCACCAGGGTAAATGCTCGTATGACAAGTTTTGAATCTAATCCAATAAATGGTCCTAAATTAATTCCACTCATAGTTAATAAACCCAATTTTTTTCTATGCCAATGCAGATGATCTTTTAATAATCTTGCGAATAAATTAATGCCAATCATACTTGAACAACCATGACAGACCATAAATATAATATCTGCTTGTTCTAACATATCTAACCAATTCTCAAGTAATTTATTTAGTATGGTGACTCGTTCATTAACTTTCCCTGCTCCTTCAAGGGCAATAGTTTCAATATCATAATTATCCAAGTTAAAAGACGCACCACGATCTTCACTTAACCATTTCAACATGGCTGTAGATGCAAGATTGACAAATCTCATTGAATTGCCTGTATTTTGTCCTATAAGAGCTCGAACCATTTTTGTGGGAAGAAAACTATGAACCCCAATTATAACAATTTTATGAAGGTTTTGTCTTTTTTGGGTGATAATGTCTGTTGGTTTACGTTTATATAAATGTAATTCAGGAGGTATTCCACATAGTAGATTTTGACTAATAATTCTTAATTTTGTTTTCCTAGTAACTGTTCGATAATTATATTGGAAATTAGGGGCAATTTTGATAGTAGTTGTTGTATTAGACATACCTTCAATCATGGAACTTGCTGAAGAACTTCCAGGTCGAGTTCGTAACGATTTTTCTTGAATTTCATTAGGAAACAATGGTTGTTTTCTTGAATGATATTGTACTGGTTGATGTTCAGTTAACGTTCCAAATACTGATAATTCAACTTCTTTAGAATGGGTATTGATATGATCAGTAAATGAACTTTTAAATGCATAATGACATACTTCTTTTGATGATTCTATTGCAGTTTTAGCTGATTTGTATAATTCTAGATTTGAAGTATGAGCACGATCATACTCGTCTTCGTTAATGTTGGGTTTATTCCAAGTCCAATTCCACCAAAAACTGGATTGTTCTGTACTGTTTGCTTGTATTAGTGAAGTCTGTTCGTTGGGAGTTGATCTTATTGTAGAAACATATGAAACAAAATTGTTGATGGGAACAGTCCACCATTGAACAACTTCTTCCTTTTTGGTATCATTGGGTTGTTCAACAATTCCATTATGTTGTTCAAGTGTTCCATTAGTCGGTATAGCTTCTGGTTGGGCTTCTGGTTCAACTTCTGGTGCAACTTCTGGTTCAGTTTCTGGTTCAGTTTCTGGCTCCTCTATTACATTCACTTCTTGTTCATCAAGTATTGCTTGTTCCCTTACAGTGATTTTCTGTTGATTCCAAAATAATAACGTTGAGAATCGACTTGTTTGTTCATAATTGACAATATTTGACGATGTAGAAGTAGTATTATTATTTTCCAAATTGTTATCCTTATGTGATATTGTATTTTCTTTAAGTGTTATCGCAGTTTGTGTCAGTGGTTCTTGATTTATTTGGGAAGAAGGCGTAGGTAGTTTAGACTTGTTAGTGACATCCTCCTGCCTATTCATTGACTTGTATGTATTAATAATAAAAAAAACCTAAGTTAATTGGTATTAGTTCAAAGCCCTTTGGTATTTTTAGTTATGTTTTTGCCTCTAAAAAAGTTGTATATGTTATCACAAGGTGATCCCCAACAAAAAAAAAGAAAACAACAAAACAAAAACACTGTTGATTGAATCGTGTTAAAATTTGATGACGTATTTTCTGTTGGTGAGAGAATCCGTTTAAACGAGAAAGTTTTGTGTGAGTCCAATGTTACAATAAAAAGGTGTGAATCCTGTGAAGACAAATCCAAATCAATTCTTTTTTCTTAGTGCACTATGAATGCCACCTGGACAGATGATATACTTAAACAACTTAGTATACGAGATGAATTTGAACAACGTGACATCAAATATTTTACTGCATTCAATCAATTAAGTCAACAATTACAAATTCAACAATTGTCCAATAAACAACAATCACCTTCTCCTTCATTAACTTCAACTAATTTAAAACATGAAGATTTAGATCAAACAATTATTATGAAAGAGAATCAACAATTAAAGAATGAAAACAATGGTCTTATAACAAGTTTAAATATGGCGACAATTAAAAACGAAAAATTGGAACAAGGGATAAAAGAACGAGATTCAATTATAAAAACATTACAACGAAGTAATGATAAATTAAAGACTAAAATTGATAGTTTAAATCTTGAAATTAAAGAAAAGAATAAAACTATTGAAATAATAAATGACGAGATTTTAACTAATCAAATCCAATATAATGTTCTTAGCAATAAATTGCAAGTCCTTGAACGGGAGGGCAAATGAAACAAGACGGACCTCCTACTTACAAAAAAAACAAAAAACATGAAAGTATTAGCTACAATTATTCCTCAGTTTTACCTTTACAGGTAACAAGCACTGTATTTTAAACAGGGAGAGGTCAACAAAAGAACTGCTACTCAGAGACATGATCAATTCTTTTAGGAAACTTCTTTTTTCTTTTTGTTACCTATTTTGTCAATGTTCCATAGGTGTATATAATTGGCTATCAATTTGTTGTTTTACTGTATTCAATCCGGGACTTCGGATTTAGGCAGAACAACTCTAACACCCTTTAATGTCACATTCTGCTCTATTCATAATTAAGAAATATCTCTCAATTCCAGTTTCTAAGCTAAGCCAGTCGCAGTTTAGGTAATTGTTACATTTTTGTTTTCATGTCTCCGCACTTTGCGGGACCATACTAAAAATTACTAAATAATATTATTTAGTGGAGGATGGAATTTAGATCTAAACGCACAGAACAATGAATTTACCCCATTTATTCCAAGCTAGACCTCGAACAAGCCCGATAACATTAGTAAACCATGTAAAATAGGAGAACCAGTAATTTAACGATTGTGAACTGTATAATCT
>KI547146.1:105236-207332 GCA_000497715.1 Spathaspora arborariae UFMG-19.1A
TGGACATTGTAAGATAATTTAAAGTTTTATATGTAGTAGAATATAATTGATATTCTTACTGGTATTGAACAAGAAAACAATGTTGAAAAGATAGAGAGAATCAACATGTTTAAATAGTTTACAACTTAGGTCATAAGACATATCAATGGTATCTTTCCCCACAATGGACTTTGTTAACTCTGTGGGGAGGATTCTGCACAGCATTGATACTTTACCTTATTTTTTGTTGAATGCAGATATACATTGAAAGCCAAAACATTTAGATCGGGTTTAAGGGGTGCAAAAAGCGGATAAAATGGAAATGCGACACTTGAAAAAAATAAAATAAACTTTAAAAAATAAAATTTGAACAAAGAACAACAAGTGAAAAAATATCCTTAATATCACACAAAAGAAGGTTTATTGCGAGTAATTAGAAGCTTATTTTTTTTTGTTTCTGATATTTTTTTTTCATTGCAAGCTCCGAAATTAAGCAACACTACTTAGAAAACTTGCAAAAGCCAATGGTAAATTCTCGATGAGGGGGTGCTAATTGAGCAACAGAAAATAATCTAAATCAATATAAACCTTAAGTCTCGAAGATAAACGTACACAAAATAAGTTTCCAAATCCCTAGGTTTTCGCGGGGTTCAATTGATGGCTAAACTATGTTTTAAAGACCGATTGGAGCAACAATTGTTGAGAATATAATTTGAAAAGTTCATGTGAATTGAAAGGCTTTAAGAGATTTTATTTGATTGTATGTGGCTTCAAGTTACATGATTTAATATTGAAAGAATATGACATCTTGCAATTACCTAGAAAGATCTACAAATCTCAACATCTTTTGTCAATTACCTGACGGTAAAAACCTAATAAAAACAACACTTTCCAATTATAAAAACTTTAACTCTATCAGCAATACTTCTGACCATATATTTCTCCTGGTATCATTTTAAACTTTTTTTTTCTCATGTACAAATTACCTTCTGTAACGTTTTTTTGCCGAACTACTTCTTTTCTTGCTATCTCTACTCAACTGACGCAGGTTTGAAACTATCAATAACGGACAACTAAAGACCGACCAAGAGCTTTTGAGGGGAACATCAAATTCCTCACCAGATGGAACTCCCTCCAACCCCCCAAGACGCACCAAAAAAAATAAATTCTGTAACAATAAAAAATAAAAAATAAGAGGATTTATCACGTGGAAATATTTTTCCACATTCTTCCAATGTTTAATTCTATTGTTACATTTAAATGTTCTAAACACCGTCATCAACAATTTCTCTTACTCAGCCCTGGCACATATACTACTTCACTCATTCTTTGTGACAATATACTAAAAGATCACCTGATCTTCGACTATCCCAATGGAAATAACTATTGAAGAACCTTTTACATTGATAATAATCATGTAAATAATCATTCATTAACTCTTCTAATGGTTGAAATACAATTATTTTATTAGGATATGGTAAATCATTGCCTAAATGTAATTGCAAAAACTCTCGGGGCAGGTCATAAAATTGATCTGATTGGTCACGATATTGATTGATTTGTTGTAGTATAGGATTCTTTAAATGAAGTGGTGGTTCACAACTAAGGGACCACGCTCTTAGCTCCGGATTATGGAAAAAACTTTGCCAAGGGGTTGAATGACAAGGAGTTATAAACCCAAATTGAACCCCTATGTTTGATGTTTTATCTAAATAATTGACGACATCAATAACCCCTCGTTCATTAATTACCGAGAAAAAGAAACTTATACAAATATTGACCATAATCCCGATTATTATTAAATAATAAGGTAAATAAGGTCGTAATTTCAACATCCCTTTAGCCGAAAGGTATAACATAATTGGATGTATGGGGTAAATAAATCTAAATTCCTTATGATCAATTAAGGAGAATCCAATTAAGTAAACAATTGCTGAAGATGTTAATGCCGTAATCTTAAACCCATAAATCATAAATGGAAGGTAAAACATCATCATTAAGGGGATTGCTTGAACAATATAAAAATGCCAAGGTGCAGTACCGTAAAATATTGATAAATTCTTGAATACATTAAATTCAAGAAAATTATATATGGGAAATGTTAATTGTTTGTAGAAATAATAATCCAACCCAGTGTTGATTGTTGCAAGGATAATAACTTCAATAATTGACAAGCATACCCATTTAACAGGTATAAATCGTAAATTCATAAGTAACCATAATCCTAAAGGAAACCATATAAGTATATTTGTAGGACGAATTATACAACTGGTAAATCCCAATGCTAAACTAATATACCATTTCTTTTGTAAATTAAAATCCCATGGCCAATATCTCAATGCAATTACAGTTAACATTGTTTCTAAATTATTTGAAAAAGATCTTGTAGAAACATACCAATTGAAAGGATTCAATAATGACAACACTAATGTTGTTGTAGCAATTTGTCGTTTTTGTTTATGTTCTTTACAATATTCTAATACAAACTTGTATAAATTGTATTCACATAATGTCGCTATTATCGCACTAATAATTTTCGGTATTATATGAACAAGAGTTTTATTTTCGCCAGCCAATTTATAACCCAAGCTATATATCAAGGGGTGTATGGAAGATCTCAATTGTTGTTTCCATTCCCAGGTCAAGTATCCATAACCATAGATAAAGTAATGTGCTGGTTCAAGGGCTTGATAAAACTCATCTGCTTGAAAGTATGTTTGAGTAGTTAACGCGTTAACAAGTCGTATAAAGAAAATTATTGGGATAAGTAAAAATGTTGAATAACTTCCATCCTTTTTTATCTTTGGTTGTAGATTCAAACTGGTCTCTTCAAACCGAACTTCTTTTTTCGGTTTCCTTTGTCTAATTGTTGACATTACTTCACCAAAGAGTACTGATTTATAACCACCATTGATTTTTGTTTTTTTTTCTCTGATATGTTTTGATATATTCAAGTGGTTTTACAAAGCTAACTAATGTCACTTTCTGAGGTTCTACATTTAGTGGAATACAGCTATTTATATCAATCAATTGACAATCCTAAAAAGTCAAAAAAGTCTTGTCTTGAAGCAATTAAACTTTTAAACAACCTTGCTGGTAACAACCTTGATGGTACTACCACCTCACAAGTTAAACAAATCTCCCAATTTGTTTTACAACTATATGATTATGCAGATACACCAATTACAACCTCAGAGAAGATACTATGGATAAGTTCAAAGTTCACAGAAACAAGAACCTTCCTTCCAATAATTTCCTTTTCTCCGATATTGACTTCTCATAATCAAATATTTTCAAATACAAGTGATTTCCAAGATCAAGATAAATCAATGCAAATACTTCCTAAGGATGCTCAATTAGAATGTGTTACTGTTGATGATTGGAGTTCGGAATATCAAGATTTGAAAAGTTTATATCAAGATATTCTTCCTAATTGTTCGTTTGTTTCTTCCTTTCTTGCAATTATTGAAAATAGGACTGTACCTATAATTCAACAAATATCTCCCCATATACCAACCACACAATATAAAGTCAAACTAATGTTTAATGGCACCTTCCGCAATGTAACTATCGACAATAGACTTCCTTTTCTTCGTGACCACAAGCGAAGTATATTCATAAGTTCATTAAAAAATCCTCAATTATATTGGCCAGCTCTCATTGAAAAAGCATATTTAAAAGTCATGGGAGATGGATATAATTTTAATGGGTCAAATATGGCTAACGATACGTATTTGTTGACTGGTTGGTTACCTGAAATTATCAGAATTGAACATGGCCAATTACCTAAGGAGTTTGAAAATCTTTGGCAATTACAAAGACAAGGGAAAGTGTTGTTAGGTATAGGTACTGGGAAATTAAGTAAACAAATAGGATTACATTTGAATTTAATTACTGATCATGATTATGTAATTGATGATTTTGATTCAGTTAACAAAGAAATAACTATAAAGAATCCTTGGATTAATAAATCTTTAGATTGTCGATTAATTTCCATTGATGAGTTTACATATTTTAAATATTTATATGTTAATTGGAAGCCAGGATTTGAGTTTACGCAACTGCATAGTTTTATTTATTCTCCAAAAGAATTTATATATAATGAACCTCAATTTACATTTTCAAATACGAGTGTTTTTTGTCAAGAAATTTGGTTATTACTTGAACGACATTTACCTTCAGATTGTAGCTGGATGAATATTCAAATTTATGAAAGTGGAAGTAAAATTCTAACCCCTACACAATTCCGTAATCTAAACCTCGATTTAGGGACAAATAATCGATTACGGCTTGTGAAATTCACCATGGATCCACATAAACAGTATACTACAGTAATATCATGTAACAAAGCTTGTAAGTTTACATTATCAATGTATAACAACATTAGTCCTGATTTCAAATTCTATAAACTGGATTGGTTATATGAATTTACAATACCTTGTGAAGGAGAATGGACAGACAAAACAAATGGAGGGAATTGGTCAATTTCGACCTTTATAAATAATCCACAATATGATTTAATTATGAAACAAGATACTAAATTAACCGTTGTTGTTTATGGAGATACTCAAGTTAATACATATTTATTTCAGAGCGATAGTGCAATATTGGGAAGGCGAATACATAAATTTGATAAATCAAAACTACTTAGTAATGAACACTATAATTCTAATTTTCAATTGAATAATTATACATTAACTCCAGGACATTACAAGTTAATTGTATCAGCATATGAGAAATATATTGGTAAATATAAACTTCTCCTCAATTCAACAACTAAATTACAACTTGAGAAGATCCCATTAAATTGGGGATTATTCTCTACGAAAACTTTATTTAACTGGAATGATCAAAATCGATACAAAGTTAATTTCACAACAAGTTCATACAACACTAAAACTATTTTTCATATCACATATTACAATACAGACAAAGATTATGAATCATTAACCAATTATCGACCAGCTATAAGAGCTTCAATATTTAGTAAGAATTCAGCACCTATTTTTGTGAATGAAAAATTTAATGATTCATTATATGGAATATTTGTTGAATGGACAATTGAAACACCAGGAGAGTATATACTTTTGATTGAAAGGTTTGAAATTGGTAATGGAAGATGTATTGTTGAGATTGGTTCAAATAAGAGAGTAAATTTAGTATAGTTTTAATGGTTGCAAAATTGGGTTGAATTGGAACTGGGGTTGAACTGGGGTTGAACTGGGGTTGAACTGGGGTTGAACTGAGTTCAAATTGAGGTAAAACTGGATAAATGGACAACTAAATACATAAATAATTCTTCTTCTTCTTAAGCTCTATCTTCTTGTTCTAAGGCAAAGTAATAGTCAAAACCATTCATGTTTATTCTTATCTCCAAGATTTCTTGCACCTCTCACGTGACTGAGAATTCTCTCTATTTTTTTTTTCCAAGGCAAGAAAACTGACAGGTGTTTAGAAAAAAAACTAAGTCAAGATCAATTATTTGGTTTTGTTTCAACCAGTAACCAAACTATGAAAAGTCTCCAGTTATTCTTAATAGTGTCTACGTTATGGTCAATTGTCCTTGGTGGACTTACCAACACTCAATTGCTTACCATTGTTAAGAATAACAAAAATAAACTATTACCATTAAATGATGAAAACTATGAAACTATTTTAAATGGAGCAAGGGATTATCATATTATTGCCCTATTTACATCAGAATCTTCACAAATTAATTGTGTATTATGTCGTGAAATTGGTCCTGAATTTGAATTGATCGTTAATTCTTGGTTTCAAGATCATCCTCAAGGAATAACTGATTTTGACCCTGAAGGTAAAGAAGTTGTTCCTAAAAATATCTATTTCTTTAAAGCAGAATATTTAGATTCCAAGAATTTATTTGGAAAGTTTCAATTAAATAGTATTCCCAAAATCTTCTATTTTCGTCCTACAGAAAGTGTTGGTCCTAATAATTATATTAGTGAAAAAATTGAATATCAATTCTTTCAAGGAGACCATAAAGATTTGTTAATACAATGGTTTACTAAATTAACAGGACATACATTCAATTTACATATTCCATTAGATAAAACGAAATTATTTACCAATATTGCTTTTGTTATATCAGGATTAATTCTTATTAAAAGGTTCCACAAGAATATTTTGACAGTACTTAGACATAAATTACCTTGGAGTATATTATCAATTATCGCTATCTTGTTTTTTGTTACTGGATACATGTTTAATCAAATTAGAGGTACTCCATATGTCATTGTTCATGAAAATGGTAGAATGGAGTATTTCCAAAGAGGACAACAAAATCAATTAGGTGTTGAAACTCAAATTATGTCATTTATTTATGGTTCATTGGCTTTATTAGTTGTTGTATTAGTTAAACAAGCCCCTGAAATTAAACATGATACAGTCCAACTTATTTTAGTTTCCACTGTTAGTGCATTAATTTTCCTTCTTTTCAGTTTGATTTTATCGATTTTTGGAGTAAAAGGAGTTGGATTGCCATATAAGTTTATCAACTTCTTGTAAAAAAAAAGTATAGTAAAAGGTTTTAACTATATAAATTTGTATTCATTCGATCAACTCTTGATTCAACACGTTGTAAAGTTTTAATACACGTGTCTAATCGTTTACGTAATTCTTTGATTTTAATAAAACGATCAGTTAATTCTTTTTCATTTATCTGATTATCTTCAAATGTTGTTTTAAATTCAAGTAATCTCTTTTCAATAATTTTTAAACGGGTTAAAATAATTATTTGGGATTGATTTAAAAGATCAAAATTTTCATTAAGATTGTCAAGAGAGCCACTTAGTAAAGTGTGTGCTGCTAATTCTATTGGATGTAACCCTTCTGATGACATTGTAACCTTGATGAGGGTGAGTATTCTTGTAGAAGACTAGTGTTGTGTTTGTTCTACACAAAAGTACTGGTATAAATTGCGGGTAACTTTTGATCTTAACCAGGGTGTTCCTGCATATTACCAGAGAGAGAAAAACTTATGAAGAGAAAAAAACTTTAACCAACTGAATCAAACCAGATGCAAAAACCCGAAGATATCAACTTAAATGAATAGTTTAATATATGAATAGGTAAAAAAATGAAATGAAAAGATAATGAAGGATGCGAGGTTCGAACTCGCGCGGACACTGTCCAGTAGATCTTAAGTCTACCGCCTTAGACCACTCGGCCAACCCTCCAATTTGTGTTGAGTTGCGATTGTGTATTTTATGAGATTGTGTCTTTTACGCAATTGTGTATTTTATGCGATTGTGTAAAACTGGGTAAAATTATGTCTTTTATGAAATTTTGTAAACCTGTGTAAAATTGTATAAACAATACTACAAAAATTATTTACCTAATACAAGATAAAACTGGGAGGTTGCATGTTCTTTTTAGTAAAGAGATAACTTTAACACATTTTAGCTTATTGTAACAAACATTCATCGTAAAAAAATGATTTGGCCACATCCTCCTATGTAAAATGCTTTAACTGTTTCCTTTCAAATTACCCATAACTCTAATTAAGTTAGTATAATCGAACCACTTCATAGTACAAAGTTCATTGTTGACATGGTAAAATTTGTTGGGTTTTGGCGCGTGGTTACAACGGTTTAATTTTGCTGCCGTTGTGTTTTGCCAAATCAGAAAAACTGCGACATTTCTTTGCAATTTTGACATGTGCATTTTTACAACCACAATACTTTACAACAAACTATGTTCATAAACTAACAATGACAGAAGAAGAAAATGGATTGCTTCAAATCCCAATAGCATTAACTCCAGATCAACTTGCTCATATGGAAGATCGAATTTTATATCGTCAAGTCAAATCCGTTAAAGCCGGACAAATAGAACGATTCAAGATAAATTTTACACCTCGATTAAATGGTGATCTAGTTGATATTCCTCCTACTTTATGGGTCAAAGTAAAGAACAGAGAACCTGTACCGAAACGAGCTGTTTATTTAGGTATGTCTTGTTCTATATAACTTTTTTTTTTGAATTGTTTGTACTAACTAAGTCTAGCTGGCCCTTATATATTGTATGTTGATTGTCGTCTGACTGATTATAACCCAAATGAAAAATGTTTCATCACTGCAGATCAACCAGTATATGAACCACAACTACTCCCTGGTCAATCTTTTTACGTTCAATTGTCATGTCATACTTTAAAACTAGAATATTCTTGGATACTTGAAGTTATATCCCAAATAATTTTCAATAATACAATATCTATAGATTTTGAAATTATGATAGGTACATCAAAACAAATCTTACATGAAGCTTCATATCCTGAACGAAATATTATTAATTCTGACAAAACTGGCAATTTCTCACCATTTTTACATATTGATCATTGGGATACACTTGATATTTGGAATTTGCCATTACCAAAGGAAAATAAACTTATTCATTTAGTCATATTAACACATGGGTTACATTCTAATGCTAGTGTTGATATGTTGTATTTAAAAGAATGTATTGATGCAAACCATGATCCAAATTGTAACATAGTAGTCAAAGCATTCTTTGGTAATATTGGAAAGACAGAACGTGGCATCAAATATCTTGGAAGTAGAGTAGCTGAATATATTATTGAATTAATTACCGAGAATGAAATGTTTAATCAAGGTAAAGTTAACAAGATTTCATTTATTGGTCATTCTTTAGGTGGATGTGTTCAAACATTTACCATTGCATACTTAAAAGTTAATTTCCCTTGGTTTTTTGAACAAATTGAACCAATAAACTTTATTACATTGGCATCTCCCTTATTAGGTGTTGCTAACGAAAATCCAACATATGTCAACTTAGTATTACTGGCAGGGTTTGTTGGTAAAACTGGACAAGAATTAGGATTGAAATATTTTGAAAAGGATTTAAAACCATTGTTATTATTATTACCTGCTGGTCCTACACATATTGTTTTGAAAGCATTCAAGAGAAGAACTGTATATGCAAATGCTATAAATGATGGAATTGTACCATTACGTACATCCTCATTATTATACCTTGATTATAAATCAATATCACATATAATTAATGGAGAGAAACTTCTTAATGAAGGTAGAAAAATTATAAAAAATAACGAAGTTCTGCCTGTACAAACCATGTTATCATATTTCATTCCACAAACCAAAAGTGTATATCATAGATTTCAAACTAGTGATGAAATAACCAATAGTGAGTCAGTAACTGAAGAAGAAGATATTGGGATTATCCCTCCAAGCACATTTATGGATTCTGCTGCTTCTTTATTACTTCCTCCTTTACCCCCTTTGAAATATATAATTGATCCTGAATCTCGAGAAAATGTAATAATTCATGATAAAGTGTACTTTAAGAAAGACTTTCCTAAATCTTTGGAAATGATCGAAGAAGATAGTTATTCTACATCAATTAAAAAGAAAATTTTTGAAAAAACAGATTATTCAAAATTTGAAGAAGCTATTGCTCAAGAATATCACAAGAATATGGCGTGGAGGAAAGTTATTGTGAAATTAAACCCTGATGCTCATAATAATATGATTGTTCGAAGAAGATTTGCTAATGCTTATGGATGGCCTATCATTCAACATTTAGTAGATAATCATTTTGGGGTTAATAGAACTACTATGAATATGAGTGAATCTCCTTTGAAAGATGATCTAGATGAAGCTACAGATTTAAAAAGAATTGTATCACGAGATTTAATTACTAAACAAAATATTGAAATTGATGAAACTGTAACTGAAGAAGAACATGCTTGGATTAATTCAAAAGATAATAGTGAATCTTTATTTGCTTTAGGTGTTACTGGATTATTAGGTGAAGTTACAGAAATGATGGGTGATTTTCGAGAACAAATTTATAAATATAGTACAAATCCTTCATTATCACAATTACTGCTGGCTATAAGTATTGTAACTCCAACTAGAAATGTCAGTGAATCAGATGTTGAAAATGGAGAAGATTTAGGAACAGGAGGAGTAATGGGGAATTTCATTTAATATACATGCTATATATTTATTCTTCTGGTATCTCTTCTTCTGGTATCTCTTCCTCTTCCTCTTCTTCTATAGGAAACAACTCATTTATCTTATCTAATATACCCTGACATACATCTTCATTAAATCGTTGATCACATTCTTCAACTAAAGCATATAAGGTAACCATAGATCGAGGTAAACTATTCACAATTTGTAATTTCTCAACCTTCATTAATTCAAATTGATTTAAATACAGAACCAACTGTTTAAAATGATCATCAGTTGTGATTGCTCCTGAAGCACTATGTTCAATATATGATAACACATCTTTGGTAATAGTTTCTAAATTCAATCCACAAGCTGTGAATCGTTTGTTTTTACCTCGTTTATCTAATTCTTTTTCATCTTGTTCGTTAAATGTCCAGTTGTATTTTTTCTTGATTCCTTTTAAATGTTGGGCCACTTCATAGTTGGACAAAAAACAATCTCGTTCTTTTAGTATTTGCATTGTTGGTTAGTATGTAGTTTTAAGTAGTTATATCGCATCTTAATTTTTTTTTGAAAACTTTTGGTCGAGTACTGCATATAGTACTATCTAATACTATGGACTCGATGTTTTTGCTTTAACTCAGTAGTCTTTTTGTAAATTGGTTAGTTCCTCTACTGAGTGCTTAAAAAGCAGTTGTTAGGATGTTACAATTTCATAGTAACTGATAAAGGGGATATTAATTCAAATTGAATACTGTCTCAATATCTATAAAGTAGGGAATGTAAACAAACCAAAATTTGGTTGCAAAACTAAGAATGACCAAATTAACCATGAACTCTTATCAATCAATCACAAAAGAACTTAGTAACGGACAGATTCCATACACTCAAGTACATATATACCTCTTTCAGCTACATATGATTGTTTATATTGTACATGTTTGAAATAATTTAGAATATAATCGAAATGTGTAAAAAAATTGCCCACTGTTTTTGGTATAAAAAGACAATAAACTAAAAAAAGAAGAAAAACTAGATCACCTTTTTCTTTCAAAAACTATGTTGATAGATATTCCGTCAAATTCAAATTCAACAGATCCGAATGTTATTACTTCTGAATCTTCTGGAGTTTCTGGAGTTTCTGAAGTTGCTGGATCTGATGATATTGATGCAGCCCTTTATGTTGATGATTTTGTTGTTCAAATTCCTCCTGTCGAAATTTATATTCGTCCTCTTAATCTTGTTGATAGCAAAGTTGATACTGAAGCTAGATGGAAATAGTTGAATGAATACCAATTTACCTTTAGAGAAAAAGAATATAGGCTTTGCCCTTGATTGCAAATTCAAAAGGAAGCATGAAAATCTTCTATAGCTTTTGAAAGAATGTTTGCTTTGCAGTTCAGTCCAGTTATTTTTAAGGTATGTGTTATTGGTTTAAAGAGAAAACCTTTTTCTAGTTTTTCTACGAATTTATTATAATAACACATATCCTAATACCTAGTAACAATCAATCAATTGGAAGGTCAAGCAAGTGGTGAAATAGGATTAGTTAAGATATTAATGGATAATTATGTTCAAAGTTTGGATTTTGATACATTTTAAGCACATAAAATGTTTAGGGATCCTGTAAATTACATACATTTTACATTAACAACTAAAATTTTATCGGATTTGCAGTTAATACAAACTAAACTATAAATAATTCCAATTATTATTTTTAGATTGATTTTCAATCAATTGGTATTGGTAATCCCTTTCTACATTCTTCAGGATGAGACATATACATTTCCAGTCACTAGATTTTAATTATCTCCTTCAGTGGTATATTGTGTTCCATTAATTCTAATCATCTTTAAATTCGGGTATTTATGCTTATCCAATTTATATCTAAATGTGAGAATACTCTGTTCCTTCTTTTCCAAGACTTGCGGAATGCTTTGACTAGAAAATTTGGATGTTCTAAAATGGACCTTTATCATATGCGAATACCCAAGTTTATGTCTAGAACCGCTTCTCACACACAAACTTGTTAATGAATGTTGATGATATTGTAAAAGTAGTGCAATTTTCAGAGAAGATAACTTTTGTTTCTCATAAGATTGTAATTCAATTTGAAAGAATTTATTGCTTGCCAATTGCAACATCATCTTGTCGAATGATGGTTTAACCCATCCAATATTGATATTTCGAAGGTTCTTCATGTTTGAACAAATCGATTTCAAATCCCTATAAGGATGTACATTATTATAGAAGCAAAGATCAAGCGAAATTATTTCATTTAAGATAAACAATTTGGACATTTCCTGAATTGATAGTTCTGGAATCTCCATCCCTAGTGGAAGAACTAGTTTTCATGTTAAGTAATTGGATGATCAGTACTCTATTGTTTATTCAGCCTGTATTTCAAGAGTAGAATTAATGAAATTTTAAGGGTTTTAGGTTTTGGATGGCAAAGTTCTTACTATTCTAGTTGTGCCGTTTAAGTGATTAATTTTTAGGAAAGAATTAGGTAAATTTAATCTGTTTTTTTTTTTGCAACCAAGCTTCCATCTAGCATTTAATATTAGATTCAAAATGGTAAAACTTATTTTACCAGAAATAATATAAATTAAAACTTTTGTTGTTAGACGAAGATTCAAATAACCTATTGAAAGTCTAATATCTCTACCGCTGTATAGTATTATATCCTAGATTTAATTCCATTTAGTAATTTTGTAAAATTGGAAGACGATATAGTAAATTAATCTCCTTGTGAGAGAGGAAACTCCAAAAAGCGAGGAGTTCTAGAATTGACGCATACTTTAAATCAGATATGAACATTACCCCATATCACTCTGTGACGTTTTTCAGATGACATGAAGTGTGATTCCATACGAGTAATTTCAATAGAATTCTTGATTTCAAATAGACAAAATTTCTTGAAAGCAAGAGGGATGCTTAAAAGAACCCAATACAATATGAACATTTTAATACTTACTATATGTAAAAATTTCCTGTGTATAAAAAAAAGGTCTTTTACTTTGTTTTCTCTATAATAACAAACATGATATGACCAAGGTAATATTACAACCAGGGACATTATCACAGAAATTTCCTAATGCATCAACATCACAAACATATAGAATTAGAATAATAGCACAAGTTTTGCAATACAATCCTTCCAATGCAACCTTAGAAATAACTTCATTACCTTCATTAAAGGAATCTTCAAGTCTAACAGTTAATATTTTCGATCAATTGGAAAAAGTATCTAGTGATGTAATCAGAAAAGGAACTATTGTTAATGTTGAAGGATTTTTTGATGGTGATTCAGTTGATGTTATTGATGTATTTCCTGTTAGTGGTGTTGATTTAAGTTTGGAAAATTTGAATATTATTGAAAAATTGAATGATTTGAGTGAGTTTAAATATGATGTTTAATTATATGTGGTTGAATAAACATTAACTGATGCACAGTAGTCAAGGCTCAAAGAGTTGGGGCTTAGTTTGCAAATCTACAAAGCTGTCGCATATAAATTTACATATATATTAATGATGATGATCAATATGTTTAACATGAGCATGTTCTAATCTAAAACAACCAATCAACTTGGGAATAAATATTTCATAAGGAGTAGTTGGACTTTGGTAATCATTTCGATCAACTTCAACTCTCAATGAGGTAACCAAAGAATCTGAATAAAGAGGATATTTTACATTTCGATCACTTGATTCTTCACCTTTTAAATAATCATGACTTGGTTCTTTTTCAAAAACAGGTTGAGGAAATCTTCGTAATGTTTGATCAGGATCATCATTTACTAAATCCTTATATTTACTTTGTTTAGCAATGATTAAATCACTCCAATTTCTTTTATTTAAAAATTGCTTATTGTCTCGCTTATTTCCATTTGGCTCAGTAATGAATATTGGAACAATATCTTCATCTGTATCTTGATTATAACGATGAATTCCACTTCTTCTATTCAATAAACTAGCCATAGCATCAGGAGGTGGTTCATTAGTTACAGCTGAACTAATAACATTAAACATTAATCGAGGATCTTTTTCAGGAAATTCAATTATATCTTCATTTAATTCTTCAATATCTTCACCAATTAATAAATGAGCATTCGGATGACCATGAAATTTTGATTTCATACGTCCAATACAACATAAATGAACATCTCCAGATAAAATGGTGATTCTTACCCCATTCTTACATCCAAATTCAGTTAAATCCCGAATTAATTGGTTACGTTCTGCCTTGTGATGTTTAGAACACCAATGATCATTTAAATCGTCTAATACTTCAACATCTCCATCAAATTCATTAACTAATCCTTTATTTAATACTCCCTTTTCAGCTAAATGACGTAATGGTTTCAAAATAGTTGAAGTTAATAACCATTCTAACCAAACCAATCGAGGATAAAAAATAGGAACTCCCAACATAACAAGAACATGTTTAATATCTCTATTAGATGCTTTAACTTCAGAAGTGAGTCTATTGAAAATATTGGTATAACTTTTTGGATGAACAACTTGTTTTAATTTCCGTTCAGTTCGACAATCAACTCCAACTAAAGCAATTTCTTTACCTAATCGAACATAATTTGAATGATTCTTTTGTTCAATATATGGACCTTTAGTACTACCTAATATCCAAGAACTTTCCAGTTCATGTAATTTCTCTTCCGGGCTTATATGATGTTGAAAAATCATATAATATTTATAAGCAATATTTCCTATAGCTTTAAATATTGGAGATTTCATTGTAAAATCGGAATATGAACCAAACCCATCAATTATATCATGATCATCATATATATTAACCAGGGGGATTTGTGACATTGTCAAGGGGAATAACGATTGTAATGTCCTTGCATTCTTACCTTGCCAAAATCCTTTACCAAACCAATCCATATAATGTTGCAAATAATAATCTTCAAACTCATGTTGAATTTCCTCAGTAGCTTCAAATGTATTTTTCTTGATAGGATTTTTCATTTCTGTCCATTTTTTCAACGCTTGAGATTCTAATTTAATAGAATCACAATAAATTTGATCCCCTCCTCCCAACATAACGTGATAATGTTGCAGGGCATGTTTTTTTAAAATATCAAACCATAATGAAGATTTAAATTCATTTGCAGGAGCAGCTAACGAAAATCCATTACATGAAAATGAAATTACATTCATTGACTCTTCAATTGCAGGAATATAAAATTGAAATGATTTTTTAAAATGATTATTAATATAATATTCTACTTTCTGTTCATATTCCAACAAGGTTAATTCAATTGAGTATCTAAAAAAACAATATCCATCATGTTCATAATATTTTGTACTTTCCCATTCTCCAGTTTGAAATTGTCCTTTGGGTTTAAATTCTGCATTTGCAGGGCCAATTTTGAAAGTAATTGGAGGAGCTTGACCTTGTGGAGGCTCTTTAACTACCAATGCTAAACTGGCACGATAATTAGGTTGATTATTTTCATGAGTAGCTAGTAATTTCAACATAGGACCACAAGTTATTTCAAATTGATCAAACTTGTCTTCTTCATCAATTGGTCTTTTGGCAGGAACGTTCTCACCACTTCTCCCATTTATTGTTTGATATTCTTCAACAGGGATTGGTAAGAACCAATCGTCATTTACACTTGGCATTGTTGTTAGTTTGCAAAAAAGAAAAGTAAAGAAAAGAAAAAGCTAAAATGTAAACAAGATTTTTAAGGAGTTTGTCAAAATTTCACCAGAAAAATGGTAATGACAATTTCATTGGTTATAAAGGGCTGTAACAATTCTATTGTTAGTAAACTAACTTTTTTAAATAAATTAGACAGCATTTATTTGTTTTGTCTCAATTGGGAAAATAAAAAACCTCAAATGAATTAGTGCGCAAAAACATTCAAGACGATTTAAACCATAAATTGTATTGACTAAAGTCAATTACTTTTATGTGTGTCTTTTACATGTGTATTTCACATGTGTGTTTTACATGTGTATTTTACATGTGCATTTTACATGTGCATTTTACATATGCCTTTAACATCTATGATGTCATAAGCCGCATCAGTTAAGCCTGTTTGTTTTACGAACAAAAGAAGAAATAGGTGTAACAAGCGTATACTTCTTTGTTTAAAGTCAATTGCTTGTTTTAATTGGAGGAAGTTGTATATATAAACTAGTACATTTCTTAAACTTCTAACATGTAAATTCCATGGAAGAACCTGTTACTTTAGGAAAGTGTAAAAAAAAGCAAACCCACTTTAAGGAAAGTACACAAAAGGTACTTTCCTGTTTTGTAATCTTTCTATTCATTTTCATTTAACGCTTTAAAAACTGTTACAACCACTAAATTAATATGTTAATTGAAAACTATTCAACATAATTATTGTTTACCGATTGATAACTAGCCATGCCTTTATGTTTCTCTAACTTATTTAAAAAACACAACCAAAACATTACGAACTTCGTTATTGTTGCAAAAAAAATGTTATATATCAAGTCTATCTGATGATATTCTCAACGAAATATTTAAATATATTAATCAATTTGATATAATCCTGGTTAGATTAATAAATCGAAAGTTTTACAATTTGGGAATAAAACGACAATTTGAATCCATATATTATTATAATGAATGCAAATACTATTAAAACAAAAATTTTGGTTACCTGAACTTAAACATGTTAAACAGATATCTTGTATGAATATAGGCAAATTTCTAAAGATTTTCTTCAAATTAAACTTGGAGCTGAATGTGAAGATCATGTATATTTTGATGTTCTATCACTTCATATTTCGTGCATTAAAAGAAACTCCCAAGGTAGGTATATTGATGATGGTTTTATTGTTAAGAAATTGATTGTAGATGGTTATATTCTGGATTTCTTGTTAAAATCAATTAAAAAAAATTCAAACTGTTGAATCTTTGAAAACAAAGGGTGCCAATAGGGATAAATTTAACATATTTAATTCTAGTGAGTTCTCATTGATAGGTCTAACTTAAGTTATTTATGAATTAAAATATAAGTCCTTGGCAACTTTATCTCCTTTTGATTAAAGTATTGTTCCAGATTTGTCTTTTAATAGTCGACAAATTATCAGAAATCAAGAGGATTCTTTGGTTAGTTTAAGATTTAACAAGACATACTCGGAAGATGTACTTCACAAGACAGGTGCTTTAAAAACGTTTGTTTGAACTGTTAAGATTACGTAATGTGGTTAACTAGATGAATAAATTTAAAGATTATTGTTATTGATGAACAATTCTATGTTATTTCTCGAAATTTTTATACACCAACAGTTATTCCCATTAATATAAAGAGAATATTCTCATATTGAACTTATCCCGTGAGTACATTAAATTATCACTATTCACAATGAAAACTTAGACCTATGATCTAGATTTGTAGAATACAACCAAGATGTGTATTTATAAAATTTCACAAGTGTCTTATGATGTCATCTTAAATATATAAAAAAATACTACATTTCTCGACTGGTTTATTTGATTTCTTGTCAAAATACCTTTGTTAAAGGGGCCAAAAAAAAAACTCTTCGTATAATCTTGTAAGCCATGCCATTCTTGTTCATTATTTTTTTTTCTAAGCTTACTGAAATTTCTTGCAACCAAGATTTACTTGATCAAGATTAAATTGATAATCTACTTACCGAGGTAAATCTATTGTAATTCAATAACAAATAATACAAGAAATTTATGGAAAATCGATTGATTATCTAAGCAAACATCAAGTTCCAGCCAAGAAATTCCATATCAAATTTAGCCAAGAAAACAAGAATATCTTATATAAGCTAACTAGATACAAATACACTTACCTCCGATAAATAATTCCTTATTAATACAAAGTAGAAAAAAAAAGGAATAATAGCAGAAAAAACCAGAAATCTACTGTCCTAACCTAGAAGAAGTACAAAAAAGCTTAACTTTATTTCATTTTCCTATTTTATTGGATTAGATTCATGAAACCTCATTACATGCAGAATCTCGTATCTGTCATATTGAAAGAGTAATCCCCTGTTCTTCTTATACGAGATTACGTAATTACCTTTGGGTAATTCTTAGACTTACAAAGTAATATACAGGAATTCCGGTAAAGGTTGCAGATTAATTGTGAGGCTGTGCGTTGGTGGTTTTATTTTTTTATATTTTATATTTTATATATATATTTTTTTTTACTTTCTTTTTGCATTGTAATTCTCTTATCAGTTTCAATGATGTCAGATTTGAATCTGATTATATCCTACACCACATCTTTGTGTGTGTGAACCATTCTAAACTCAATTTGTTAGGGCCCTAGTTCTATAAGGCGCAGGTTTGTTTTCCATGTTGTTTTTTTTATTATTATTTTTTTTGTTACATATATTCTAAGGGGTTCCTGTTTAAATCAACCGAAGACATAACCTGTTGTACATTAACCTTGATAGGTAAAAATACAATACAAACAGATACTGCCCCGTTTCTCTTTTAGTTGAAAGAATTTACATCAGTTGCTTCTTACATTTACGGAAGTAGGCTTTCCATAATAAAAGCCCTTTTTTCTTTTTTGATTTACAACCAAAAACTATTGACGAAGGAATTTGAACCAAATTGTTTAGTTTTTGTGTAATTATTTATACATGACCTTTTTTTTTTCTTGTTCCTTCAAAGTCGCTCTCTCCCTTAAAAAAAATTTAAACCATGTGTGTGTTATACTTTGTAAACATGAATTATTATATATATATATATAGCCAAGATGTTTTTTCAATTTCTCTGAAATTTTTAGAATTTTTAAAATTTCACATTTACTTTATTTCAAAATTTGATTTGTTTAGTTTTTTTTGCAATTTTAAAGACATCACCACTTAAACAAAGCCACGTTTGATATCCTACCACTCCAAACATATCGTCACCCACACGTGATATTCGGCCAAATTAAAATAAGAAAATAAGAGAAAAAACAAAGTGCAAAAAGGATACAATTTCTTTAAAACAATTGAAATACCCCATAATAATAAAAAATACCAAATTAACAATCACCAATTTTTTTTTGTTTTTTGTTTTACAATTCCACCCTTACCTGGTATACCATTGGTTATATTTTTTTACTTTAGGTTTTCCTTTTAAAAACCATCTTTTAGAAATATCTAAGGTTTATCTTTTAAGTGGTTTTTTCTTTTTTTTGCTAATATAAAAAGCCACCAACTCCGCCCCAACTTTTACTAACATTTAATTGTTTTTGCACAAAAGTATACATTGGCATCTTTGGATTTATATGACCACTATTCTTACAGAAATCACTACATCAGAAAGTCCAACAGCCACGAGATCAAATTCAACTACTTCAATAGGGTTTTCTGATGAATCTGTTATACATTCCCCAGGATTATCACCCTTAATCTCCCCAGTCACATCTTCCTTAGATCATGTCACACCATCATTTCGGAAAAAATCAGGATATTCAAGACGAGTCTCCTTCAATAATTTAAATCCTGATGATGATTCTTCCATATCTCCAAATCAACCTATATATAATTTAAACACTGTTCCTAATTATACCTTAACAAATCCACAATCTTTAAGTTCAGGAGCTCATACAACTAATTTGGATTCGGCATTTCCTTCACTAAGTAAAACAACAACATATATTCCTAGAAAACGATTAAAGCTTCCTGATCCTCCTAGTAAATCTATACTTAAAAATCGGGTAAGTTTACAACAATTGGAGTATAATGAAGAAAATGATTTATATGGAGAAGATGTTAAAGAAGGCGCAACAATAAATTATCACAATGATGATGAAATATTAGAAGAAGATCCTGAACCACAAGCTACTCCAAGAAGGAAATCTTATGCTGGTATGACTGATGCAGAATTAATGGCTTTGGATCCTCAATTTAGTACTAAATCTATACATAATCTTGATCAGTTTAAATTTGATAATCAAAAAACATATTATTTATCAAATTCCAAACGAAATAGTGTTGGGTCCAGTGCTGCTGCTGCCGCGGCAGCTGCCGCGGCAGCTCAATTAACTAAGAAAATTGAATACCCCACTTCAAATGAAAATAATTATAAATCTATAAGTTTAACTGTAAAACATGATGAATATGATTCTATACAATTTAATAGGACGTTATTAACTGTTATTTCAGGTAGGAGACATACTTGGAATACAGTAGATTGGCTATTTTTAATTGAACAAAATGAACATTTAAATAATTCATTTTTAGTTGATGGAGATTATTTGATTATTGCAAGTTTAATTCCCTTAAGATTTTTAAAAGATTATGAAAATAAACGGAAAAGAATTTCCATGTATGATTATCTCTATTCCAAATGTTCAAGTTTATTAAATTATTTTGCTGAGTATTTTACAAAATTAGGGTTAAAATTGAAAATTACTGTGGAATTTGTTACTGATAATGAAGAAGATTATGGGGGATTAAGTACTGTAAAGATTAATCGAGGTGAAAAATATATGTTGGAACATTTATATAAACAATATCAACCTACCCTAGTATTAATTGGTAATAAATCTTCAAATATGAATTTTAAATATCCTATAAAAATGGCCAGTACATATCAAGAATATTTAATTCGATTATCTTCATATATTATGAAATATTCTACAGTGCCAGTAATTGTTGTGGGGAATTCAACATTAGTTAATAGAATTTCAGAAAATACATCAACACCAACATTAAAATTCGAATTACAAACCCCAAAAATTACCTTTTCTCAAGCATCATCTGAAGATAAATTAAATAAGTCTCAATTTTCATCGGCGAATAGAAATCCATCTTCATCGACAATTTCATCAATTGAATCATATATACCAGAAGATTTACATAAGACCTGTACAAGTGAAGAAAATCGTAAACAAGAATATTTACAACATTTGCAAACAATTAATTGTCTTGATTTTACTGACCCAAGTAAATATCAAAAATTAATGACTTGTATTTCTGATAATGCTTATATTGAAGCAACAAATTATTTAACAGCAATACATTCCAAAGATGATTCTTTAAAAATTGATGATAAAATTCATTCAATATATCGAAGTCAAGGTCAAATTGACGATCATACCCAGAAACATGAAGATCAGCCAATATATAAAGTTAAATCATTAATTAGTTATGATCCAGAAGAAGAAATAAAGCAAAAGAAACAACAACTAAAATTGAAGAAATTGAAAAGTACTAGAAGTAATGATTCAACAGGAGTAATTTCAAATTCAAATTCAAGTGAAACAAGTAATGAAAAGCCCAAGAAATCATTTTGGAAGAAATTAGGGTTCAAGAAGTAATGAAGCTTTTTTTATAGCATATAATGGCATAGTAGACTAATATATTTATTCTGTTTTAGTCTGGAGAGAGATATCGGAATACTTGTGGCTATGGAAATAATCGGGGTGGAATTTCCTGTTTTTTCCGAAGGAGCTTTAACCCTCCAAATCTGGAATACAACTGTCAGATGTCAATTGTAGATGTAAATATAAGGCGAGATCTCGTTTAAGAAATGTCAAGATAATTTATGTGGTAACGTGTTTTGTCAGTCGTTTAATTTTTATTCTAGATCTATGACAAAAGAATGTTATCACTTGGGGGTGTAAAATTGCTTGAACAAGTTCATATGGAGAGTATTACAGTTGCTTGCTGGTGGTATTATAATGCGCGAGTGAAATCTAGAACCAAATTCAAACGAAAATTCAAACGAAAATTGACCTTAACAAACAAGAATGTAGTTTCTCAGCCTACTCTCCTTACCCTATATACTTATAGACACCCCCACCCCTCTCTCCTTATCATATATACTTACACAGTGACACCCTCTCTCCTTATCCTATATACTTAAAGACGCCCCTCTCCCTATCTTTAAAAGCATGACTTGCCAAACTTGGAAATCACTCCGTGTGATATCAAAAATAAAATTACTTGAAATTTCCATGTCGTATTTTTTTTTCTTTCCTGTCCCGCTACCCACTTATCCTGATAAGAAATGTCGCATGCATCGTGAGACATCTAAGAAGGGTATCAAACTAAAATTACTGGTGTTACAGTTTTACACATTTTCTCTTTTTCAATATTCTTTGTTTCTTTAACTATTGTCTTTTGTTATTATGTCAGATTTAATACTTTCTCAGTTATACAAACTACCCCTGGAAATAATTCAATGTATACTTGATTATATTCCTACACAAAATCAAAAATCTTTAGTGGAATTTAAAGTATTTCGTAAATTCGTATTACCTAAATTATTATCAAATGTTCATGTATTACGTGGTGATAACAATTTTCTGATATCCCAGCAAGAAATCGATGATCCTTTCACAGTATCTTGTCATTATAAACCAATTTGTGAACATAATCAAGATTTTCATATTGAATCTCAACCATTATATCTTGATACCTCAAATTGTTTAATTAAATTAGTTGAAAAATATGGTATATTTCCATCAAATTTAAGGTTTCATGATCAGTTAGCGTTTTTTGAAACATGTCGACTGAACCCTGAGATATTAGCCAATTCTAAGGAAATATATATTAGAATGAGAAATGTTAGTCTTACTTCTCGTGGCTGGTGGCTGGTACTTAATCTGATTTGCTCAGTACCGTTTAATATCACAACTTTAGAATTAATTTCTATTCCTATTGATGAAATTCAATTCTCGTCTAGTTTAAGGGAGTTGATTTTCCTGGGAAAGATAAGAGATAAAGTACGCGTGTTTGAATCGTTAACTCAATTGACGAAGCTTAGTTTGAGAGGAGTTCAAATTGAACAATCAGAATTAGAAAGTCTTTCAGATAATATAGAATATTTGAATATTAGTGATTTAAAAATAACTCATGAAAGGTTATGTCTTCCTAAAAACTTGAAGGAATTAGTCGTTGTTTCCACAGTTGAATATTCCGAAGAATATATGAATTTTTCATTGAAATTCCCTTGTTTGGAAAGCTTTGTCCGTTTTGAATTCACCTGTGATGAATTAACTAATTTATCTAAAATATCAATGCCAATATGTTTACAAGAACTTATTCTTAAGAAATGTTATAATTTACTTTTACTTGATAGATTAGAAACATATGTTAATCTTCGTGTATTTGAATGGATAGGAGCATTATTCTCGCCCTATTTCTATCTACTAAGTGAAATTCCACCTCATTTGCAAACATTAGTTATTGATCATGATAATTCTAAAAATCTGGTGATATTAAATGTGTTAGCCAGATCAATGCCAAGATATTTTTATAGTGGATATGGAATGTACACTTTTAGAATTGGTAAAGCATTCATATTACCTCATTCAATAAAACAACTCACAATAAAGAATTGCCAATTTCTTGAAATTAATTGTGAAGAGTTGATGCTTTCTTATAATTTACGCCAATTAACATTTACTAATTTAGCTGGATTTGTAAATTTAAATATGTTAAGAATACCCCCACATGTCACTTTATTAGATTTTTCCCTGATGAATATTGAACTTATTGATTATGTGACTTTGCCTAGAGGCTTGCGACATTTGTACCTTGATGATAATAAATTAAGAAGAACAAATAATACAAATCTCGCCAGTTTAACAAATTTACAAACTATAAGTTTAACTGGTAATCTTTTCAAATTAAGTGATCAATTTTCAAATGATTTACCCAAGAATATAACTCATATTAAATTAAATGGGTTAATTATACTCTTGGAATTACCTTGTAATAATATAAAACATTTAATTATCCCCCTGCTGATTCATTTGGCCACAGATCTACAATTCAATGATAATATAGAAATTTTACAATTTAAAGACTATTTCTCATTTAATTATTCTGGATTTAGATTACCTAAACTGTTACGTGTTTTAATTATTGATGATGTTTCCAGGTTAGAAATTTCTAAATGTCAATGGTTAGAACATTTACCTAAAAATCTACAAGAACTTAGAATCTCAGTAAGCAAGAATGGGCTGTGTGAAATACTGGATGTTTTACAAACGATTAAGTTCCCATTTAGTTTACGATTATTAGAATTGAAAAATCTCAACATACTGAAAGAAACATTTGAAAAACTAAACTTTAAAAAATGTCGTAAATTAACCAGTATTGAAATAGATCAAGGAACAATTCGAGAAATAAATCTTAACAAATTCCCAAAATCTTTGGTTTCACTTAAATTACAAAACCTTAAAACATCAAACTTCCTAGGGAATTTCACACGATTTAAAAAACTAAAATCATTGTTTCTATCAGGAAATAAACTTCGTAAATATGTTTATTGTCATGATTTTAAACTTCCTCCGTCATTAGAAGATTTAAGTTTAATGCAATGTAATATAAAAACTATAGAAATTAGTAATATTCAAGAATGTAAAGAAATGAGACAAGTTAATTTATCCAAAAATTCATGGATGGATCCAATAATTGTAGCCAATGTTGCTCGAGAATTTAATAAAGTGAGTCAAGAATTTAGTTGTATTTTAGTAGATGATGTTATAATGGATGATGATTTAACTTTAATGAAACGGAATTCAAGATTAGCTATTATAACTAATGATGGTGGTAAGGATTATTCTTTGATTTATTCTTGTCCTACTGGTCAGACTAGTCCAGAAAATGAATCTGATTCAGATGTAGAAATGCTTGATTAGATAATATACCCTTTTTTGCAGTCATTTTTCTACGGCTATTTTAAAATATAATGATATCATTTCTAGCTTTGATAAGATATCAACGAAGTTGTAACGTTCGGTGTTTTCTTTGTTAACAAAGCTGTGCTAAACCCAATGGAACCTAGATACGAATTTAAATAAACAAACTGTAATTTAAGTAGATCAAGTAAACTTTGAGTTTTGCTTGAGAGTAGTTTATATTATTTAACGATAGTTGTTCTTGTTTTGCAACCTTCATTATATATTTTACAGATATTTTGGTCAAATTATTGCAAAAGTTTTTCAAAACATTTATACACTTCAATAACTACCAAAACAAACATTAACCAAACATTTACATTATAAATAGGTACTAACATCCCTTATACACTAATTTAAACCCATAACTATTGAATAACTACAATAATTCACAAATTATATCAATAATCACGTGGAATATTTCTTACCAATGTCAAAAATGAAGACATTTTAGTCAAAATACATCAAGGGCGTGTGGCGTAGTTGGTAGCGCGTTCGCTTAGCATGCGAAAGGTCTCCGGTTCGACTCCGGACTCGTCCATTTTTTTGGGCATGTTTGAACTTAGTTAAATGTGTTATATTATTGTTGAGAATAAGATTTCGTAATTTTTTTTGTTGACTTCTTTTTATTTTGTAGAGATATTTTTTTTCTTTTGTGTGTACAAGCGTGTGTCTCATAGAAATGTCTCTTACGACATTTTCTGGTAAATGGTGAACTCAAGGAAAATGGTGCATTATTCTTAGATAGAGAATCTAATATTGGATAGATTTCGGGTAATTGTTAAGAAAAATAGAAATAACTGCTAATCAATGGGAATTGAGTTATTTTCTGTAAGGTTTTAATACGGTAGAATGTCCTGAATTGCATTAACTAGAAAAGAGTAAGTGTAAATTAGAGAATAAATGTATTTAAAAGATCAAAGTAAATTGTCTGGTATCGGAAAGTCTTTTAGGTCTGTTCTGAGGCATTGAACCTCATCTATTATAAGTCCCGGTTTGGTTATATCCAGATTTGAGCTGAAGAAAGTATCGTTCACGAGATTTAAGTGAACTTTACCTGTTTTCAAGAACTCTAATAAAGACTAGACACTGAACAAACTTAGTCGTGTACTCAACAGAAAAGACTTCACTTTACTACATGACAATGTGTCAAAAAAAAAGCTTGATGAGTGAATGTTCTTTTCAATTTTTGGTTGCTTGACAGGAAGCGCCATTCAGGTAAAATACGACTTCTTGAGATGTTACAAAGTGTTCCTGGTTTCATTATTCACCAATTCAAGCTAATGAAAGTTAATAAGAACTATATAGTCTTGGAACAGACCCAACTGGTAGCGCATTTATATGTCACCTTTTTTTTTTCAATGAGTAAATCTTGAGTTCCTCCCCTTTCAATATTTCCCCAGATAAAATCAATGTTTGTTAGAATACCAAGAATTACCCCTTTAAGGTTAGTCAGATTCTATGGTACTAGATCAGAACATGAAAACCCTTTTAAACATTTACCACTTCCTAAACAGCAAAAATGGATTAATTGGAAAACCACAAGTGCTTTCTTTTTGCTTGGATCTTGTTTAGCATATAATGAAACATTATTTAATTATTATGAAGAATTCACAGCCTTAAATGAAGATGATCCTCGATTTGAGATTTTACCTATGCAATTAGAATATAAATTAAAGAATCTTCCAATTTATCAACAATTAGTTCACCCCAAAAATGCCCATCAATGGTATAAATTACTGAGTTGGGAGAATTTAGATCGAAATATTTTGGATAATCAATCATCAATTAAAGATCAACGAGAATATCATGAACCTACATTAACCAATCATACATTAGCTAAACCAGGTGGGATTTTAATCAAACCAGTTATTTTCCATAATATTGATACTGATGATGGTGTAACTATTGTACATGTAGGTTATAGATTATGTGGATATCCATTTATCGTACATGGTGGGATAATTGCTACGTTATTAAATGAAACATTCAAGAGGAATGCATCATTATCGAAATTTACAACTTCGAATTTAAAAGATGATTTTAAAGTGGAGAATTTAACAATAAATTATAAGGCACCAACTTTTGCTAATCAATTTTTAATTATTAAGACAAGAAAAAAGGAAAGTCCTGAAAATAATGATAAGACTATTGTTTTGGAAAGTGTAATTGAAACAAAATCTGGTAAAGTTTTAGTTAAAAGTCTGGCATTGTTAAATGATACTGAACGAGCAACCAAGAGAATTAAAGCTGAGGAGAAGAAAGCTAACAAGTGGTGGTGGTGGTGGTAGTGGTAGTGGTGGTGGTGGTAGTGGTAGTGGTGGTGGTGGTAGTGGTAGTGGTGGTAGTGGTAGTGGTGGTAGTGGTAGTGGTGGTGGTGGTGGTACAGAACAAGTACCAGCCACATCTTTGTTTGTACTAGCAAACAGAAATTATATAAATGATGTAGCTAATACAATATATGTAACCTCGGTGTAGTATGTACAAGATCTAACACAAACATATTATTCCGGTATTTTTCGCCGAATCATAAACGGTGTACTACTGTCTTTTTTAGTTTGTTTTTTTGGTCTGTTAGAAAAATACTAAACCTATTCGAAACAACTTGTTACCAACAACAAATCCAGGCGGGGAATGTCAAGAGAAGAGGCGCAGGGTCAGAAAGATCTAGAATGAACTATTCATTAATTCTATAGTCAACAATATAAGAAAGTGGAAGCCTGTTTTTTGTGGAGAACAGATACATATGGATTAATAGTTCACAACAATAGAAAATATGCGATAAACTTATTAGTATTAGCCAATAGAAGGTTATTTTTAGTCTGATAATGAAATATCTAAACAGAAAAACCGGAGATGAAGGCTTAGGGTCCGAGGGATTTTTGTTTTTTTTAGTTGTTGCCGTATTAAAATATTGGAAAGAGAGATTGTTTTATCCGACCGGGGTGGTTAATTATTTTTGATCATACATCAATATAACGGTTATTTTTTTGCATGACTGGATTGTTAATTAATAATGCGCTTCTACTTCTACAAAATAATTTATTTTATATAGTTCTTGAAAATATTATTTTTTGGTTGTTCCTGCGGATTAGAAGGTGGAACCTTTATTGGGGTTGAAGACTTTGTGCAATTGTGGTCATTGATTAATGCATTTGAAATAAAATTTGGAAAAAGAATAAACAAGTAAAATGTTTACCCCTAATAGCATTGAGCGGAGATGTATATTCCATTTTTGTTTTCTTTGTGTAAGAGTAGGGAGAATATTCCACAAATTAGAGTAAACATATTTCTATCATTTTTTCTTATGTGTGTTACTTGCTCTTGCTCCTGCTCTTGCTCTTGTGGAATTCCCTACCTAGCAATTTTTATTCTCCAGAAATTTCACTTGTAATCAAGCATGAGATCTTAGACTAAGTTTCAAGCAACTAACTTTGAACTCTTTGGCGATATACAATGAAATAAAAAATATTACACAAAAATATTAAATAAAATATCAAATTTATTTTTCAAGGGCGGAAATATGAAAAAGAAACGGAAGGAAGAAACCAAAAAAACAAAAAAAAAATAATACGAAGGAATAGAAAAACAGAACAAAGTTGGAAAATAAAAATAATCCCATAGCCGGATCACATATTCCCCCTCTTTTTGTACAACTGAGAATATTCTATATTGTTTAATTATACTTTATAAAGTAAATCCGTTTTCTCATGGACGATATACATCCGTTGAGTTCATGATTTTTTTCACAAATACACTCTCGCGAAAGATACGAGATCTTTCATACATAACCGAAGTTTTTAGTTCAAGCCCTTGTAAAGCATATTCATGTATGTTCATGTGAGAAACAAAGAACAGACTTTGTTAATGTGGATAAAAATTTCCACCAGCCTTAAAAAAATTTGGACACTTTCCTTCGCTGTTGAGAACATTCGAAATACACAAAACATATTTCCAGTAGACATCGTTTAGTAGAAAAGAATCTTATAAAATAATATATTATTTTATGCAGACACTTTTTTGTTTTTGTTTCTGGGTGAGAAAAAAAAATTTGACAGAAAAGCGTCATTAATAATATTTTTTATGTTTTTTTTATGGTTTGTTTTCACAAACAATGGTTGAAAGTTGGAGAACAAATTCTATCCAACGTTAGATGGAAGGTGGAAGTCCATTTCCACCCTATGAGATAAGGGTTTAGGTTTAAGTTTAGCACGTGGGGAGAGGGGCGTTCGATATTTAATTGTTCTGTTTTGGGTAGAGATCTTGTGACCTTGAAAAAACTCGATGAGCATTAATAATATATTTTGATTAGTTATCATGTTAAGACTAGAATCATGACTTGACTTTTCTTTTTCTGGGTTTATTTTTTTTGTTAAATATTTTTCCAAGTTGAAAAATTTTATTATTGGCAACGTACGAAATGTTCCAATTGTTCTTTTATTTCTTCAAAGTAAAAATATGTTGGGATTTTTTTTCTTGCCAAGCGATGGCGGGATAGTGCCATGGTGCCATGATGCGATGAGCGAACTTGGTCCAAACTAGAAACTTTCTCAAGGCGTAATGGATGCAGACGCGATGATAGTTTTGTGAGGTTTCTCATTATAATTTCACACTCGATAATCTCATGATTCTTTGTAGTCGTACGTTTTTTATTTATTTATTTATTTATTCAAAAAGTAAAAATCTTACGGTTTGACCAAGGATGGTATAGTTAGTTCCACAAGGTGCAACTAATGGAACAATTAACAATATATATTCTTATTTCCTGCATGAAAAATTGAAGCTTAATGCACTTCATAATGCACTTGATTTTGTGTAGATTACCAGAAAATGTAATGTTACAATTTAGTTCCTCTTGGGAAAATTGACACGAAATACACGACCTGATAAAATTGTTCAATATTTTGTTACTTGTTTATCATTAAAATACAAGTTGTAAATATGAATGAATTAAAAGACGTTTCTGAAGAACCTTCAATTGAACCACAAGTTCAAGAACCAACGACAATTGATTCACCTCAACCAATTGAAACACATTCTTATTCCACAAGATCGAAACAACGAGCTAAACAAAATGAACAAGAAATTCAATCAAAATTAAAACAACAACAATATAATGTAATTGTATATCCTCGATTAAAACCCATACCTTTTAAACAACTGGATTTACACAATACTACACTCATACCTTCATTCAATGAAGTCACTACAATTAACAGTATAAAATTCTTTCAAAGTGAAGATTTACCAATTAATAAACGAGGATTTAAATATAAACCATGTAGACCAAATCCTGAATTTCAATCGAATTTATATTCAACTACAGATATACCTCCATATAAAGTATGTGTTGATTTATTTGATAGATCTTCTGGGATTATATTTGATGAAGAATTAACTTCAGTTTCTACAGGACAAGGTTGGAGATCAGCAAGAGCAAATGTTGGTATACGTGAAGGAAGTTATTATTTTGAATTTGAAATTATTAATTCTGGGGAGAATAGTCACGTTAGAATTGGTTTGGCTAGACGGGAAGCTAGTTTAGAAGCTCCTGTGGGATTTGATGCTTATAGTTATGGCATTCGTGATATAACTGGAGAATTTATAACTACTAGTCGAAGGAAAACTATTTGTGTTGACCAGGGTTTCAAAACTGGTGATGTTATTGGATTCTTAGTTGAATTTCCATCACTTGAACAACACAAACAAGCAGTTAATGAATTTGTAGACCAGAAATTACGTGAATCAAAGTCAAGTCCTATTAAGAAAAAAAGGAAAACTATAAAGAAACAAGAAAATTTACAAGAAAATATCAAGTTTAATATTTATGATAATATTCTTCGTGATCAAATTCCAATTAGATATAAGAATTCATTATATTATGAACAATTTGAATATACAACAACTAAAACTATGGATCATTTACTTAATCCAATAACTGTATTTGGAGAAAAGGCAATTTTAGAAAATGATGATAAAACAAAATCTATACCAATAATCCCAAATTCAAAAATTACTTTATTTAAAAATGGAATTGAACAAACAACACCAATCAAAGATCTTTATTCTTTCTTACCAACAAACCTTGAACATAATGATGATTTAAATATTTCTGGGAATTTAAATCAACAACAAAATCCTAATTATAGAAATACCGATGATGGTACATTAGGATATTATCCTATGTTATCAACATTTCAACAAGGGGTAGTAAAATTAAATCCAGGACCAGATTTTAAATATCCTCCTAAAGCTTCAGCCAAACCACTTTGTTTACGATATAATGAAGTTGTTGTTGAAGAATGGCTTTGGGATATTATTGACGAAGTTGAAGCTGAATATTTAGATAGTTTTGAATAGCTATACTGTAATTTCAGGTCCAATTCTTTGAAATTGTTGATCTGTTTGGATATGATTATTTCGACAATATATATCATAACATTTAAAATGAAAGAATAAATCTTGATGTTTACAACCTAATGTAACAACTTCTTTACATTGTTGACATATTAAAATCTTACCTCCATTTGTAGCCACGCCATGTCTATCAATTAAATAACTTTTCAATTCAGTAATTGTTCTTATGGAAAAAATTATTCGATCATCAAGTGTAAGTTCAAACCAACCATCGTCAATTAATTTATCTAGTAAATTTGAAGCTTCTTTTAAAGTTTTATTCAACAGATTAGCAATTTTTTGTTGAACATTTACCTTTCCAAGGGAGAATTTATACCCTGGAGCTTCAACTATGTCGTCAATTATTTGTTTGATGGTATCTAACTCAGGAACAGAATATAATGTGTTTTGTTTGATAATTTCGTCACCAAGAGTGTTTATAAATATATAGCAAAGTTCACCAGTTAATTCGTTATTTTTTCGATCAATTTTGAATCCATGAGGAGTAATTTTTGCATTAATATCTCCAAGATATTTGTTAAGTTGATCTAGTGGTTGTTCAGACAATGGCTCATTAATAAGTTCTGAAAATATGAGTTGGAAAGTTTCAAGTAGTTCAGATTGGTGTATATATTTACATGATCGTATATGAGTGAGTAATACTCTATGAATCTCTGTATATTCACTCATACTTACCAAAAGTATGTTGTTACTCTTATATCTGAAGAAGTTTGTTTTGATTGTATAAAGTTTTTTGGTCACCACACACGCTTTTGCGCTACCGGGAAATTGCCCATTTTGTCATCATAGAGAAAAAGTTGCAAAAAAAACCAACTAACCGCTGAAGACAAACTCTTCTTAACACGTTACAGAAATGTTTAAGATAAATCTCATACTAATACTATTCTTAAAGGTATTCACAGTCCATTCATACTATTCAGATAATTCTGATGAATCTGATTTAGAATTAGAAAAATGTAATCCTTTAAAAGATAACCAATGTTTAGTTATCAATGAAGCATTAGGAACTTCCATTTTTGAAACTTTCCAAACAGGAACAAAATATTTTGCCATTACTTCAAGTAGAAATCGAATTAAATTTGATTCCCAAGGTTTACAATTAACTTTAAAAAAAATGTTTGATAATCCTGCTTTAGTTTCAAGTTTTTATATAATGTATGGTAAGGTTGAAGCTGATATTAAAGGAGCATTTGGGAGAGGTATTATTAGTTCATTTTATTTACAAAGTGATGATTTAGATGAAATTGATATTGTTGAATGTTTTGGTGGTGATCCTTATGAATTTCAAAGCAATTATTTTATAAAGGGAAATATAACTACTTTTGATAGAGGAAGATATCATAAAATGGGTAATTCTCCTTTAGATCAATTTCATAGATATGGAGTTGAATGGAATCCCGAGAATATTACTTGGTATTTAGATGGGAGGAAAGTAAGAGTGGTTAATAAAAGAAATAAATATGGTTTCCCTTCTTCTCCAATGTTTGTTAAATTTAGTTTATGGGCAGGTGGAGATATTTCAAATAGTAAAGGAACTATAGCTTGGGCTGGAGGATTAACTAATTATGATGAAGGTCCATTCACTATGACAATAAAGAATTTACATGTTGAAGATTATTCAAATGGTGTTTCATATACATATGGTAATCTTGGAGGGAAATGGAAGAATTTAACATCAAATGGAGGAAAGATTTATCAAATTGAAAAAAAGAATATAACTAGTACTCCTGTAAAGACTAGAATTAGAACTAGAACAAGAACAAGAATCCCTAAATCACAATTATTTCAATTGACTACAAATAAAGAAACATCAACTATTACAAAAGAATTATATCATTTACCAATTACAAAGTTTACCAGTAATACATATTTACCTACTACTAGCAAAACAAAAGTCTTATATACTACAACAGTTAGTATTACTGAACTTTTAGATAATGAATTTGTTCATTCTGATTATTCATCTTATTCTTCGACGCTACCAAATGAACCACTTAATTCAACAAATACTAATAAATTTTTTCAAGGTATAGAAGAGAAACAAGAACATATTAATTCTGGAGTATCACATGTGGTTTCAATTCCAATTGCTGTTTTAATTATACTTGTAATTACTTGGTTGTGAAGGTCAGGTGATGAAGAAAGAAAGAAAAAAGGTCGTGTATAATTGCTAAAACAAGAACTCCGGCCTTTTTTACTCCGTGAGACAAAATTTCATTACAAAGGGAGGTTGTACCATCTGATGATTAAAACTAGTTTCTTCTTATATAGTTTTTACATAAATACAACATTGTAACCTTCTTTTGTTGTTCTTTCTTTTTGTTTTTATAGCATTAGTCAAACATATTTCCAACTCAATTGACTTGTTTAACTATGGAAGGACTTAGTTTTATTTCCCTTGTTACTAATAGTCCAGATAAGTTTAATCAACTGGCAAAATTTTATGATAAATTAGGGTTCAGATTAACCAAAAATTTCTCAAGAATTACAAGTAATGGAGCTGAAGCTGCTGCTACCAATTCTAAATCTCATTTAGGTATTTCTAAGGATTCTCAACGTGAAATTTGGTTAGAAAGTTTCCCATTACAGAATTTAGATACTAATGGTAATGTACGTCCTTGGCAAGAATTGGAAGTTTATGATGGCGATTCAAGTGAGAAATTAAGTGATGCTACTATGATTAAATTAAGGCTTTCTAATGTTGCCAATGTAGGTGATGGAAATGTTCCAAAGAAGTTTATATTCTTTACTACTGAATTGACTAAAGTTAAACAGATTTTAGAACAAGATAATATTAAATATGAACATTTTAATGAAACAATCATCTTGACTGAAGATCCATTATCTAATACAATTTGTTTTTCAAGCAGTCAAAACCCCTTATCTAAACAGGTTTACAATTCGGCTCAAGAATTTATTGATATAAAAACTCAAGAGATTTTAACTAATAGAAAAGCTTCCAAACTAACTGTCAAACCTTCTAGTTTAGCTGATGGTTCTGAATTAATTAAACCTAAAATTAGAAAGAAAAAAATTGCTGTAATGACATCAGGTGGTGATGCACCAGGAATGAATCCTGCAGTTAGAGCAGTTGTTCGTTCAGGTATTTATTATGGATGTGATATATTTGCCGTATATGAAGGATATGAAGGATTAGTTAAAGGTGGAGATCTTTTAAAGAAAGTTGAATGGGATGAAGTTAGATCTTATTTATCACTTGGTGGTACTCATATTGGTACTGCTAGATGTAAAGAATTTAGAGAACGTACAGGAAGATTAGAAGCTGCTTATAATATGGTTATAAATGGTATTGATGCATTGGTTGTTTGTGGAGGTGATGGTTCTTTAACTGGAGCTGATTTATTTCGAAGTGAATGGCCAAGTTTAATTGAAGAATTAGTTAAAACAGGAAGATTAACTTCAAAACAAATTGCTCCTTATAAACATCTTACTATTGTTGGATTAGTTGGTTCAATTGATAATGATATGGCAACAACTGATGTTACAATTGGAGCATTTTCAGCATTGGAAAGAATTACAGAAATGGTAGATTATATTGGTGCAACAGCTGCATCACATTCTCGTGCATTTGTAGTTGAAGTTATGGGAAGACATTGTGGTTGGTTAGCATTAATGTCAGGATTAGCTACTGGAGCAGATTTCATATTCATTCCTGAAAGACCTCCAAGTGCTCAAAATTGGAAACAACAATTACGAGATGTTTGTTCTAGACATCGAGCATATGGGAGACGTAAAACCACTGTTATTGTTGCTGAGGGGGCAATAGATGATGAATTAAATCCAATTACTTCAGAAGATGTTAAAAATGTTCTTGTTGAATTAGGTTTAGATACAAGAATTACTATTCTTGGTCATGTACAACGAGGTGGAACTGCGGTTGCATTTGATAGAAGATTAGCTACTATGCAAGGTGTTGAAGCAGTACGTGCAGTTTTAGAAACTTCTCCAAATACACCTTCTCCAATGATTGGAGTTTTAAGGAATAAAATTGTCAAATATCCTTTAGTTGATGCAGTTGCAAAAACGAAAGCTGTTGCAGCTGCCATTGAAAATAAAGAATTTGATAAAGCTATGGGATTAAGAGATACTAGTTTTTATGATTCTTATAGACATTTCCGATCAATTTCATATGATGATGATGGAACTAAACAATTGGTTGATGTTGATAAACGATTAAATATTGCTATAGTTCATGTTGGTGCAGCCCTGGCGGGATTAAATCCTGCTACTCGTGCTGTTGCTTTGTATAGTATTTCTCGTGGACATAATTTATATGGTGTTCATGATGGATTTACAGGATTATGTCAAGGTAATTTAACTAAATTGAATTGGTTAGATGTTGAAGGTTGGCATAATAAAGGTGGTTCTGAACTTGGAACTAATAGATCTTTACCATCACAAGATTTTGGAAAAGTTGCTTATTATTTACAAAAATTTGATATTCAAGGATTAATGATTATTGGAGGATTTGAAGCATTCACTTCATTACATGAATTATATGATCAAAGATCTCATTATCCTATATTTGAAATCCCCATGATTGTTGTTCCTGCTACTGTTTCAAATAATGTTCCAGGAACAGAATATTCTTTAGGTTCTGATACTTGTTTAAATCAATTAGTCAGTTATTGTGATGCAGTACAACAATCAGCATCTTCAAGTAGAAGAAGAGTATTTGTTGTTGAAGTACAAGGAGGACATTCAGGTTATGTTGCATCATATTGTGGATTAATTACTGGGGCTTTAGCAACATACACACCAGAACTGAAGATTAATTTAAATGCTCTTCAAAATGATATTGATCTTTTATTTAAAGTTTTTGCATCTGATCGTGGAGAGGATCATAATGGGAAATTAATCATTAGAAATGAACAAGCAAGTTCAGTATTTCTGACACAATTAATTGCTGATATCTTGAAAGAAAATGCTAATGGAAGATTTGAAACTAGAACTGCTATTCCAGGACATGTTCAACAAGGGTATACTCCTACAGCTAATGATCGAGTTATGGCTGTTCGTTTTGCATTGCAAGCTATGGAATTTATTGAAGAATGGAATGGTACAAGTGTAGTTCATGAAAGAAGTGTTAATAATAAGAAGAAACCCAAGGATAAACATGTTGTTATTGGAATTCATGGAGATACAATTGAGTTTACATGTGTTAATACATTGTTTGAAACTGAAGCCAATGTTGAATTAAGAAAAGGTAAGACTATTCATTGGGATGATATGATTGAAGTTTCTGATATGTTAAGTGGGAAGTTATTATTAAAGAAGCAACGTGATTTGTAGTGTTTTTTTGTATAATCTAATTGTTAAATTTTAAAGTCCATGTAGAGAATCTTCTTGTTGAAAAATGATATAAAGAGTGAGAGGAGTAAGCATAGTTTTATCGAATAAGTTTAATTGTTTGTTTCACATGAGAGTATTTGTAAGATTAAGATCTAAAGTTTGATTGCCGAGAAATTAAGCGAGAAAAGGGAGAAAAAGATGACTATTCTTAGAGAACGGTTTGTTTAATATTATTGTAATCATTATTAGACCATTCAATATCTCTCCTTTCTTAGGTAATCTATAATTATGAGAAATACCTTTATAAATTAAGTAAAAGGAAACATATTTTGATGTCAGACCTATACCACCTTCTCTTAGTAAGGAACAACAGATAGTGATGAAAAAAAAATAGAATAATACACACATCGGCTAACTCCACAAGAGAAAATGGTCTGATTTACCTTGAAAGAAATCTATAAATGATCTAGTTCGCTCTTACCTATGGTGTAGAAAAACATCCATCTAATGTATAAGTTTTCTTTACTTATATCTAAGTGACTATTTGTTTTATACATTTATATATACTTACCTAAAAGATAAATTATATTACTACATTGAGTCCCCCTTGTTAGTTCTTTTTTTTACTTTGTCACGTACTTATTCCGCTGGGTTATATAACCAGTGTAAGATATATAATTCAGGAGAAAACGCAGGAGAACTAGAATTCACAATATATAAATTATCATGTCAATACTTAAATTACACAAATATGCTTTATATGCTAATTGTAATAAGTTTAATGAATTATTTAATATTCACATTTACAATAAACATGAACATACGTTAAATTACTGTATAACTGAAGGATGTTCTAAAAGTTTGGATTTTTCTTTAAAAATATATAACAATCATAAATGGTTATTAGAAAGTCTTCAAATAAAAAGTGAAATATTTAATAAACTATTGGAGAATGGTATATATAAAAATGATATAGAGGAAAATTATATGTATTCTTTCACATACATAACAATAAAAAATTGTGATAAACTAATAGTATATAAAAATAATTATATAAATGATTTATTATCTTGTTTTTATACTTTAAAAAGAAATAAAGAAATGTTTAATAAATTAGATCATAAATATATCTACAAACCAGTATTAGAATTACAAGAAAAATATCATCTAGAAAATTATTACAATATAAAAGAGCCTATATTAAAACCCATAAAATTCGATATTACATATTTAGCAAGAAAACTTAAATATTCAGCATATGAAGAAAGAGAATTCAAACCTGAAGTATTAGATAAAAATATTAAACTACATAAAATATATGATGATGACGATATTTATGATATTGACAGTGATGATCTTATAGAACTAACTAGAATAAATTTATTAGATAAATATATGTTAAATCAATATTTAGACAATAAATACAAACCTAATTATAATAAAAATTATTTTACAAAAATAAATATATTAACTAATATTGATATTGCTATGGCTGCATTCGACAAAAGAATAAATATAAACGCATGCTTATCAAGATTTATAATGATAGATCCTAAGAGAAGCTTAGAATTATATGTTAAATATAATCCATTCATAATTAACTATAATTATAGATTACCAGATGAATATTTAAAAATAAATAAATTCTATAAATATTCCTATAACTTTTATAAAGTTTTAGTAGGTGATACATCGACTTATAACCAAAATATAGTAGAATACTCAATATTTTTAGCAGCAAAACATGGGTATGATTACAATTTTTACCAAAAAATATTAGATAAACTAAAAAATAATAACTATATCGCTTATAAAATACTAGACTTCGAAAATGAACGTTATCTCGATCCTTCCCAAAAAATAAAAGTAACTGACATTGAATATAAATTTGACATAAACTTTCAAATAGAAGTCTTAACTGAATATAAAATTGCTAGTAAATATGACAATGGTGAAGAATGTTTAACATAATCCTTAGAATAGACTTTACAATTGTTTTTTGTTCTACCTTTAACAATAGCTAACTTCATTTCTAAATTTTGATTTCACCTGGTATTATTCTAATGTGTATGAAGAAAGGAACATAACCTTTGAGGATACTTATTATTGGTTAAATAAAGACAAATGCGTATGTTATAGGTTCTCGAGGTAGGTCAAGAGCTAATGGGTCTAAGAAGTACTTAATGGAAGTGAATTCACACATCTTATACATTACATTTATGGTTTATAATTTTATATATTAATTTCTATGCCCTTTAATTAGTGTTTAATATTATCCTATACTAATCAAACTAATTATTCAGTATCTACAGAACTTTCTATATGAGCCCCGAATTAACTGATATAAATAATATCTTAACCAGAAAATATTCGACACTTTAAGTTAAATTTATAATCAAGACTAAGTTCAACAACAGCGGCTAAACCACAGGACTTTTTCTTGGTATAAAATAATGTATTTCTAGCATGTTCAAGTAAACCTTCATAGTCCAGTACAGTTTTTGATAAATATTTAATAATATAATCATCAATCCTGTTCTTTATATAGGGTATATTTTTTAATTTACATTATTTTATCGTTCATTAGTACGATTAATATATGTTTTTTGATGTTTACGGAAAATGAACATAAAATCTTTATATGCTTTGTCAAATTATATAGATTTGGCTCAATATTTATGTCTCATGTGAAAAACTAAGCGAAGCAAGTGAAATCTCAAAGGAAGGTTGAAATAATCTATTTTACAGTACGAATCCTAGATACAATCTCAATCCTGATTCACAATTACACAACCGCCAAGAAACAAACTAAATTAAACTCTTAGTTTAATTGCTAGTTTCATATGTGAATATTTGTAAGATTGAAACCTTAAAAAAATGATTCGATAAAGCTTTTTCTTGAATAGATCTAAATTTTACCTGGCGAGAAACTAAGCGAACAAGAGATTACAGAGAAAAAAGAAGAAAAAAAAAGTAGACTATTTTTAGAGAGCGGACCCTAGATCCGATCTTAAACCTGATTCATAACTATCCGTTGTATCAACTAACCAAATTAAACTCTTAGCTTATATGATAAAATCCCCTAGGTAATTTTAATTGACTGTTAAACAAAACATAGTTTGATCAGATTTTGGTTTGCTTGGTTTCTCTTTGCAATTCGATACCCTTACATAAGCGCGCGCTGTTCCATGCATGGAGACGTGCATGACGCTTTTTTTTTCTTTCGTTCCTTCCTTTTGATTCTTTTTTTTTTTATCTCCTGAGAAAAACTCTCAAAAAAATAGACTTTTTAAACGAGAATTTGAACTGTCGAAATTGCCCCACTTATGCCAAGGAAACACCTCGTCTCTTTATTTTGATTTTTCAAGTTGTTCGGTTTGGTTTCCCTTACTTTGAGAGCTTTAAAACCGTTTTTAAACTTTTGCAATTATTTGAACAATAATTCTACCGAGGATGATCTGAACAACAACAACAACAAAAAAAAAAACTCCTTATACAGTCTTCTATCCAGAGACGAAACATCAATTATTATCAATCTCAAAAACATAAAAAAAAAAGAAAACCCCCTCATCTTAAAAAATATTCCAAATCAGAAAAAAAAAAAACGGAAATGCAGAGAAAGGAGAGATTTTTTTCGTTATTCTGTAGATCGTTGTTTCGTTAGAAATAAAGTAAATGGAATGTTTTAAGAATAGGATAAGACGCATGGTTTATTAAGTTTGCTATTTTTCTTCACAAGCGTTCTATAAAAATTCCCGTTAAGGTTTCAAATGCCAAGGTATCCCGTATTTAATTTAGCCCCTCAATCAAAACGAAATTCTTACTTAAAACCGTAGAGAAGCGTCAAAAGAGAAAAAAATGACTGTCTTTTTTTTTCCCTCTCTCTCTCTCTTTGCGATGGCATAGTTACGAAATGTATTGTTAATGATAACGAAAGAAAAAAACACAAACAGGAATTGTGAATGATTGCGAATAGCAAGAGTAAACTTTTTGTAACTGACGAAACTTTCAAAAAAAAGATCATTTCAGGCAATTAAAAAAAAACTGTCTGATAAAAATATTACTTTAAAACTTCCAGACAGAAGATTATTATTATTATTAACCAAGAAAATAACAAAATAACAAAATAATAATTATTTCTTTATTATTCTATGTTATTTTTCGTTTTTTCGTTTTTCGTTTTAAATTTTAAATTTTTTCGGTTTTATTTTATTATTATTATCAAAATATTTTTTATTTGGTTTTTGCAAAACTTATTTTTTTGTTTTAAAGGAAGGAATTTTTTTTTTCTTTTCATATACATATGTTTTATTTTTTTTTTTATTTTCTGGAATATAAAGCGTGAATTTCCCCATTTTGACGAAGTTCGGGTTAATTGAAAACTTGAAATCCCCCCCTCCACTTATTCAAGTCAGTACTTGTCACTTTTCATATGAGGTTTAATATTATCAATTGCAATTAACAGTAAAAAGACATTATGACGAAAAAAACTCAGACAGAAGGTCGCATTAAAAAGAATGCATTTGTACATAAATTATATAGTATGCTTAATGATCCAAAATTAGATCATTTAATATGGTGGACTACAAATAATACATTACCTGAAGGAAATACATTCGCATTATATCCAGGAAAAGAATTTGCTGATTGTTTAACTCGATATTTTAAACATGGAAATGTTGCAAGTTTTGTTCGACAATTACATATGTATGGATTTCATAAAGTAAGTGATGGAAATAGCAATAGTAATACACAAGATAAAGATGTTCCTCCAATTTGGGAATTTAAACATCTGAGTGGGAAATTTAAACGTGGAGATGAAAGTTCATTAATTTATATCAAAAGAAGATCAAGTTCAAATAGTGCACGAAATAATCATCATAGTCAAAGTAATAATCATCATATGTTCGCAGAAGGACAATATCATCCACATTATCAACCACATCCTCAACATATAGAATATGCAATCCCTTATGAACAATATTATCAACCACATCCAGGACAACCATATGTATATATGCAACAACAACAACAACATATACAACATATGCAAGGACAACCATTCCCTTATCCTCAGCAAAAACAACCACTTCCACAACCTCAAGTTGAATATATTCAAGTTATGCCTATTCCTACACCATCACCAATCCCAGTGGCTATGTCTCAAAGAGAAATATATCTTGTAAAACATGAATCACAAATTGAATCTCCTGTCCTGAGTTATACTCCAAATCTACAATTTAGAAAAATATGGGATGAAAATACAAACACTAATACAAGGCCAAGAAATGCATCATATTTTGATCCTTTGGCCCTGCCTGGTGCAGGAGGAGTAGGAACTGGTAGTGTATCAGGAACAAACAATTCATTTAATATTCCTAGAAATAGTTCAGTAAATTCAACATATTCAACAGATTCAAAACAATCATATTTGCCACCACCACCTTTATCTACAGGAGCTACTAGATCAACATCAATGATTAGTCCTTCTACACCTGATCCTTCACAAGCTCTACCAATGGCAGTAGCAGCAACAGCACCACCACCAACTGTGCCACCACCACAAGCAATATTACAACAACAGCAACAACTAGCAGTTTCAGCAACTCCAGTACCAAGGAGTATCCCTAATGAGTACTTACCAAATAAAAAACCTTCATTTTATTCACAAACACGTCCAAATCAATTGCCTTCATTAGGTTCAATTACATCAATTACATCAAATAATTCTTCAATATTTTCAAATAAATCTTCAATTTCAAGTATCACTTCATTACCACCTGCACCTGTACCTGCACCTACACCCGCATCTGCGCTTGTCGCACCACCACCATCAACAACAACACAAATAAATTCTTCACTTAATAAAATACTTACTCCAACACCAACATCAAGACCACCTTCAACACCATTACCACAAGAAGTTTATTCTCCTTCAACTACTAATCCAGTATATCCTCGAGTAAGAAGTTTATCACCACAATCAATGTTGAATAAACATAATTTAAGTCCAAAACTTCCACAACCTGGTATTCCACTACAACCACATCGAGCTTTAACAAGTTCCCCTTTATCAAAAGAGAAGAATAGTAAAGTTTCAGTTAATTCTTTATTAGATGATACTAAAGTTATATGAACACTATATAGTAAATTTTATATTTTTACATGATTTTATGCTAGTTTAAAATAAATACGTTAGTTTTTTTTTTTGGTTTTTATTTAAAATGGTCTACCTGATTTCTTCTTAATCTTATTATGAAGTAAATTACTTGTTTTCTTGACTGACCTTGCACGAAGTTGAGAAATATCCTCATCCTCTGAATCACTATTATCTTGTCGTACTTGTTTTACACGTTCAACTTTCTTTCGTGCTTTTTCACGCAGAGTATTTCTCATTTTATTCATTAATGCCATCATAGGTTTTGAAGTAATAGTTTTGTTAATTTCTTGGTTTCGTTTAACATTCTTTAAATCAGAATTTAAAAAATCTCCAATAGTATTACTATTATTCTTGTTGGTTAATCCACCACCTTGAGGTATAATAGGAAGGTTGATAAATGAATCTTCTTCTGAAGTTGAGGTAACAGTTTGTTCTTGTTGACATGGTTGAAGCCAAGATAACGCTCGTTTTTCATTCTGTGAAAGAGCAAGTTGAAATTGTGCTTGAAGTGATTCTTTCTGTTGTATTTCTTTTCGTCTGTTTTTAGACATTTTCTAGTTTTGTTTCTATATAATCCTTTTTAAAGGCATCCCCAATGTTGTAAACTCTCAAATCTTTCAAAAAAAAAAAAACTTTTCTTTGTACTGATTTTTTTTTTCGCAACATGGCCATAGTTAAACAAAAACCATTACCATTTTCACTAAGAACAAACAAACACACAGAAGACATACAATGTTAGTTTTACATTTACAAAAAAAAGGTATTAAAAACAAATGCGCAAACCCGGAATCGAACCGGGGGCCCAACGATGGCAACGTTGGATTTTACCACTAAACCATTTGCGCTACCACAAACCTGATTTAATAATCAAATATCGTACAAAGAAAATGTTTGTGGTTTACTTTGAAAGTCACAATCAGTTTGTATTTGTGATTGTAAATAAAGCTCCGCGACGGGGTATTGAACCCCGGTCTACCATGCGACAAACGGTAATTCTAGCCACTAAACTATCACGGACTTGATATATTGAATAGTGAACAATCTTGTTCTCTGAAGACTTCAATATTTTTCTATTAAAAATCTGTTAAATGAAAGGAATATGAATATTATACTGAAATATAATAGTAGGTATTTCATTCTCTGGCAGATTTCCAAGTTTGAGGAGGCTGCTAAAGGTATAGCGTTAGTTATTCCAGTATTTGATTCGAGAAACTTTTCAGATCTTCAATGCGAAACAAAACTTAATCTACACATAAATTCTTTGAATATTAATTAATTATATACATATATATATATTAGTTACACATTTTATTCTATCTCTTAACAAACTTACATAGTTCTATTTCTCAGAATTATTGATTCATACAGGTAAAACATCACTAATTCCAGCTAATCGATCTATAGTTGGAGCAATTACTGGATGACTTAATACATCACCAATATAAGGAATTGAACGTAAAAATTGAACAATCGTTCCAAAAAAATCTCCAAATAATCCCAAGATACCAAAACTTTCCAAAATAAACCCAAAAAATGGATGTTTTACTAAAATCAACAATATTCCCAATATAAAACAAACAGTTCCTCTAATCTTTGTTGGACGAGTAAAGAATGATATAGTACGTTGAGGACCAATAATTAAAACAAGTCCAAGAATGAAAAGAATATTACCAAGAGCAAGGAATCCAGAATCGAAAAATGTTATTATTCCAAATAAGAAAAAGAAAATTCCTCCTGCAGTAAACCCAACTCCAAATTCTAAACAGTGTTAGTTTGTGAATACAAGTTATAGTTGTCTGATTCAATACATACTTTGTCTTTCTGATAACCAAATCATGGTTTAAGTTGGATATAGGTTCAGTTAGTGCTGGCTTTAACTGAACAGATTACAAGAAAAAAAAAAAGAAATAAATTGAAGTTGCATCTGGTGTGGCATAAAACGCGTTAGAATTTGAAAAATGGCTAAAGGACATTTAAAAGAGTAACCAAGTGTTTCGAGTTACCACCAGTAAACTAACAATTCTTTAATGAATACCAAAAAATACTTTGAAGCATTTTCGTTTATAAAATTGAAACACATACGTACAGTGCTGTGCAAACTATTTCAGAATAGAGCGATATTTTACTCTCAAACCAATGTTTGAAAATTCCAAGGCATTCCGACTCAATGATTTAAAAACAAATGTCGTTCTAGTCTGAAATAATTTACAAAACACTGTATAGCTTAGTTTAAGCAAATATCGTGACCCCCACTGATCCACCCCGACATTTCGTTGATGCTGGGTCGGTAAAATTAAAAGAAAAAAGTGGCGCAAGTGGGGGCAATTGAGCCTGTTCTCACCCCTTTTTTATACATCACTTCTTTATTCCAAAGGCCAATGTCTAATTATACTAATAAAGACGACAATTTAACACCCGTAGATGCCCCTCCATCTTATAATGAAGCTATAAATAACCCTAGACCAGTTTCAGGCACTCAACAATCCCTGAGACCTCCAGCTCCCGCGCCACTGTATAGACCTACACCAGTTCATCCCTCCCAATCAACTGGAAGTTCGCAGCAACAGCAATCTCCAACTAGTATACTTTACACTGGTAATACAAACCTTCCATTTAATTTCCCGAAAGGTTATCTTTGTCAGAAATGTAAGAATACTGGGTATAAGAAACGTAATGGGGATGCATGTCGAAAATGTTGGGATGAATTTTATCTTTCTAAAAATGCATATAATCCCAATCCCACATTATCATTCAAATATCCTCGTAATTATTATTGTAATAAATGTCATAATACTGGATATAAAACTAAAAATGGCAAAACTTGTAAAGATTGTTGGAGTTCATTTGGTCCTAGAACAAGTTATTCTACAATAGCTAATGGATTTAATCCAGTTTATTTTGGAACTACAACATATGGTACATATAATTCTTCCACTACAATGATGAGAGTACCTCCAGGAGATCCAAGATTAGGTGGGATTTTATGTGGACGATGTCGAGGAAGTGGTGTAACTAGATTTTTCCTAGATGTCGATTTATGCCCTATTTGTAGTGGATTAGGAAGAGTACTTACTACAGCACCACCACCACCTGCACCTCCCGTACCACCTCCTCCCGAACCATTCCCTCAACATTCGCGAATGCCATTTTATTATCCTCCTGAAAAGAGTTAAGATTAGATAGTGTTTGATTTGTTTGACTTTTCTATTATTGTTTAAAGATCAATGTTTGAGATATTCAGATGAAATAGGGGAGTATCAATTTTTATAGATTTGGTCTGGACTAACTCTGTAATGTTGGTAGTTTTCAGAAATAATATACATAATCTTGATTTTAACAAATTATAATTTCAACGAGAAAAAACTCTTTACTATTTTCCTTATACTGTTAATTATAACATCTACTCTTATTTAATATATACTTTTACTTATAATTTGAAGGATATTTAAAATCAGTCAATTCATAGAAATTCTCCTTTATACTTCTAACACTAACAAATCTTGACAAAATATTACCACTACCTGCCTTATCATTAGTTCCCGAAGCTCTAGCACCACCAAACCATTGTTGTCCTACAACTGCCCCAGTTGATTTATCATTAATATAGAAATTACCAGCAGAATATCTTAATTTTTCTTCAGCTAATCTAATTGCTTCTCGATCACGAGCAAATATTGAACCAGTCAATCCATATTTGGTAGCTTTATCAATTGTATTCATGATTTCTTCATATGAGTTATCAGGATAAACATATACGGTTAAAATAGGACCAAAGAATTCCTTAGTTAAATACTCATGATTTGGATTAGTGGTTCTAATCACAGTAGGTTGAACATAATATCCATTTGAATTATCATATGAACCACCAGTGATTATTTCTAATTCAGGATCAGTCTTGGCATTATCAAGAACTCCCTTTAATTTTTCAAATGATTGTTTATGAATTACAGGACCCACAAAGGAATTGATTTGAGCAGAATCAGCAGTATTTCCAATAGTGATTGAATCAACACTAGCAGCAAGTTGATCTTTAAATTCTGGCCAAATAGATTCTGGAACATATGCTCTTGAAGTAGCACTACATTTTTGACCTTGATATTCAAAAGCTCCACGTAATGTAGATAATACAGAATGATTAATAGAAGCAGAAGGGTGAATTAAATGGAAATTCTTACCTCCAGTTTCTCCCACGATTCTAGGGAAATCACGATATTTGTCAGCAGCAACATTATTACTGATTTTACAATACAAATCTTTAAATACTTCAGTTGAACCTGTGAAATGTAATGCAGCAAATTCAGGATCATTTAAAACTAAATCAGTAACTTCAACAGGATTACCAGGAACAAAATTAATAACACCTGCAGGTAATCCAGCTTCTTCTAAAATTGTCAAAAGTAAATAATTACTTAAAGCTGCAGTAGCACTTGGTTTCCAAACCACAGTATTTCCCATTAATGCAGGTGCACCAACTAAATTTCCCGCAATAGCAGTAAAATTAAATGGTGTTACAGCATATACAAATCCTTCTAAAGGACGGTATTCAGCACGATTCCAAACACCAGCAGCAGTTTGAATTGGTTGTGTAGCATACATTTCTTCAGCATATTTAACATTAAATTTAAAAAAATCAATTAATTCAGCAACACAATCAATTTCTGCTTGATATACATTTTTACCTTGACCAAGCATAGTAGCAGCAAGCATATCATATCGATATTTAGTACTGATTAAATCAGCAGCCTTTAAGAAAATAGCAGCTCGATCAGTCCAACTAGTAGCTGCCCATTTACTCTTGGCCGATTTAGCAGCTTCAATTGCAGCTTTAATATCTTCAGAATTAGCTTGGGAAACATCAGCAAGGTTTTGTGAATGATTTGCAGGATTAAATTGAGGTTTAGTTTCTTCACGATAAAATTTTTTCCCATTAATAACAAGTGGAACACTTAAAGCACCTTCATCTGTGAACTTAGTTAATGAAGCACGAAGTAAATCCCAATCCTTGGTATCTTTGAAAGAAAATTCACGTACTGGTTCATTGGTAAGGAAGGGTGGGGATTTAATATGAGAAAGTTGTGCAATTTGTGTTGAAGCACACCTAACTGAAATATTTTGACGAATTATGTTCAGAATTGTAGGAATTAACACCTTACTGGTGTGCTTAGCAACAGCCACAGCACGAATAGAACGACAAGCAGAAGAACTAGCTGATCTCAACATTGGGGTACAGTTTGTGAAGAAGAATTTAGAGAAGAAAAAGTTTTATCCTGGAATTCAATGATTAAATATTGAAATTTGAGAGGGTTTCCCCGGGAAACTAATTCAAACACTATTCTCTAATTTGTTTGAAAAGAATTGGAAAACACAAGCGATGGGCAAATGCGTAAATGCGCAAATGCGTAAATTCGGTTAATTCTTACATATTCTTTTTTTCTCAGGGTAATCAATAGCGAGATATAGTATTATACACATCACATAAATGCCTTACATTTCTAATCTACAGTTAAACTATCTACTTTCAATGTTAATTGTTCTATTCTATCATTAATTACATTGAAATTGGAGTCAAAATTATTTCGATAGTCTTGTAAATTCAGTTGTAATTTATCAATAGACTTATTCCATTCTTTCATATCTTCTGTGATATCATTCAAAATTTGGTCAACTTGTCCTGAAAGCTTGACACTATTGTCTATTTCACTATGAACTACATTCAAAGTCTTTAATCTTTGAGTGAGCAACGGTATAACTGCTGAGTTTTCCATCAATGAAGGAAGTACATTATATAATTCATCAATCTTCTTTGTAGTTTCTGTTGGTTTCTCGGGTTCTGTTGAAACAGGTGCAAGGTTAAACATAAGTTTTTTTGATAATTCCAACTTTTCAGCTTCTTGAATTAATTCAGTTATTCTCTCTTTTATTTTATCAAATGAATACTCCGGATTATTAATTATCGATATCTTTCGTTCAAGATCATTCAATGTGTGTTGAATAGATTTTTCCGGTCGTGATTCAAGCTGTAAAATTGCTTCTTGACCAACTATAGTTTCGAGGGTGTTAACCCGAGATTCAAGTTCCACTATTTCTCTTAAATTGTCATAATCACCTGTTTCTTTTTTAGCTACTTCTTTAAATGCAATATCTAATGATAAATCTTGAAACTGAGGTTGCTGTACATGTCTATTTCTTTTTAACTCATGAAATTTTTCAATCAATTCTCCTAATTCTTCCCCTTTAGGATCTTCATTCTCAATTTCTTCCAACTCTCGAGCTATTCTTGACAATCTCTCTTCCACGGTCTCTTCAATATGTACCACATTATATCCACTAGTACGTAATTCCGATGTAATACTTCCCAGAAAATCTACTTGTTCACTGGTTGATAGAATACTTTTGGAAAATAACTTGCGTGACTTTTCTGGTTCAATTGAATCTGCAAATACTTCTGGTGCAGCTGGTGCAGACTCCTGATGTGGAAGATCTTCACTTTCTACATCTGAAGTTTCATAGACTTCTTGGCCTGGAGATATATCTAACATTTGTATGGTTGTTTATGTTGACAAGATACACTTTTTGATCCTAAAGAAAAAACAAACTACGTACAATCTTAAATGCAACGTTACACTACACAAATTAATTCTCTATATAACACCCTATTTAGTAACAATCTGTACCACATCTTCATCATGTACTGGTTGACTCAATCCACACTTTTGTGGTGAATGCTTTGCACTGGACCCCCAAACTAAGGCATATTTAAATTGATTCTTCATATCTCGATGAATAGAATCACATACTTCCAATATAGTTGAATTATTCCTTACCACCATAGGATCATCAAATTGAGGTTGAACTCCTCTTCTCTTGGTATATATTCTAAGTAAATCTAATTGTCTCCATATTTCTTCTTTTAAATCTTCAATTCCTAAATCTAATTCACATGACATTACACAAGTATTTGGTAACCTTGCCAATCTATCACATTCTTCTAAAGATACAGCATCAATTTTATTGTATACATATAAACATTTAATATAACTGATATGTTGTTCATTCATTACATCAATAAAATCATCAACAGTAACATTTTCATCCCTTATTAAAACATCTGCATTATGAATCTTACAATCTTTTAATAATGCAGTAACAATCTTTTCATCAAGATACTTAGGAGGAGTAATTGAATTCATTTTAATACCTCCGGTTTTTTTCAATTTAATTGATACATTTGGTCTGGTTTTATTCAATCTAATCCCCATACTTTCTAATTCATTCTCCAAAATTGCTCGTTGATCTTCTGCCTTGGTAGCATCAAGAACCATCAATATCAAATCACTAGTTCTTGAAACAGCAATAACTTGTCGACCTCTACCTTTACCTTGAGCAGCAGCTTTAATGATCCCTGGTAAATCAACAATTTGAACTTCAGCTCCATTATATTCTAAGATACCACCCACAGAAGTCAATGTTGTGAATTCATAATTGGCAGCTTCAGATTTAGTATTGGTAACTTTACTTAAAAATGAAGATTTACCAACTGAAGGGAACCCAATAAGTGAAACACGAGCATCACCAGCTTTAGAAACTTCAAATCCTTGACCTCCACCACTTGAACCTCCTGTTGAAGGTTCAAGAAGTTCTCGACGATACCGTGCAAGTTTACCTTTAAGAAGACCAATATGATATTCAGTAGCTTTATTCTTTTGAGTACGAGAAAGTTCCTCTTGGATTTGTGCAATTTTTTCAAGAATCCCCATAATATATAGCTTTGTTATTCAAGTTTGGATAAGAAAAAGGATTGACTAATTCTACACTTGTAGTAAATCAAGCTATATCACACCCTGTTTCTTCTCACTATGGAAAATTTTAAAATTTTAGTTTAATTCAGTCACGTGATTATACCAGCCGCACAGATCTGAATAAAAAAATTGACATCTCATCTTTGTAGATTTTTCTTTTTCATTTATACCTGGATAGTCCTCGATTCCACAACTATGAGTAAAGCACCTAAGGATAACAAGAAAAAGAACAATAGAGGAAAAGCCATAGTTGTAACCGATACTCTTAACTCAGGAGCTTCTAAAATTAAAAAGAAAATCAGAGATATTGAACGACTTCTTGCAAAGAAAAACAGTAATCTTCCTGCTGATAAACGAATCGAATATGACCGTGCCCTTAAAGCACTTCGTGTTGAACTTGGTAACGCACAAATGCAAATCAAAGCTAAAGAAATCGCCAAAAAGTATCATATGGTACGATTCTTTGAAAAGAAGAAGGCAGTAAGGAAATTAAAGCAGTTGAAAAAACAATTTGAAGAAGCTACCAAAACTGAAGTAAGGAAAGATATTAAAAAGGCAAGAAAAGCTGTAAAACAGGGGGAAATAGATGTAGCATATGTAATTATGTTCCCGAAAACTGAGAAATATATTAGTTTATATCCAAATCCCAAAGAAAATGATGAAGTTGATGCAAAAAATCCAAATGCAATTTTAGGTGCTAAAAGAACCCAAGAAAGACGAAGTCAATTTAGAAAGGAAGTTGAAAAGTTAATGGAGGATGGCAAATTACCATTCAATATTGAAGATGCCCTTACAGGAAAGGCTATTAAATTGGATGTTGTTCCACAACTAGCACAATTAACTCAAGAAATTGATGCACCTCAAGCAAAAGTTGATGAACAAGAACAAGATGAGTTCTTCGAATAGAGTTTATAACAATATCATGTACATTAGTTTCTTTAATAGATTAGAAAAAAAAACATTTAGCATTTTAATTCAACTTTTTCAGTGTAGGTAATATCTAACGCATCATTCACCAATATGATTGTTACTTGTTTACCATATAGTTCTTCACCAATATCCAACATACACTTGACTAATCCTTTCTTTCCCAGTAATCTAGGTGATGCTCTCTTTAACAACAACAACTCTTGTTCATCAGCAACAGTTACAAACCAAGATTCACGTTGTGGTTTGGGGAAATGAGGACAATACATTTTAAATTCCAGATTCAAGGGGAAATTTTCATGGATTAAGGTAACTTTCAATTCTTCTGGATTATCTTGGATTACTTCAAATTTACCTGTTGGTAATCTCGATCCAATCTTGACAAATTGTTTAATAGCATCCTCATCAGAGACAGGTACATCGGACGTAATTGAATCACCACGAACACCAACTCTTTCAGCAAATTTGTACAATTTACCCATTCCCATTTCACCAATTGACTTTAAACTAATTTTATGTTTTTCATTTTTAGGCGTTAATGTCATACCAGGTAACGTTGAAACTGGATCATCATCATACCAACACCTCTGTTTAATACACCTCATAACTTCAACAAACAGCATCACCACCAGTAAGTATCCCAACTCAGCTGCAGCATCAATATAAGCTTGTAAGATACGTAATGCTTGATCTAATACAGAAATTGTATCCTGAGCATAATCAGCAATTGGCAATTCAACCCTACTCATAAATGCTTGAAGAAGAAGATATACCTTGACATGAGGATCCCAGATAAATTCCTTATCTAAATCTTCAGCAGGATATCTCATAGCTTGTGACATTTCCATATTGATTAATTCTTCACCATGACGGGTAGCTAGTTCATTATATTCACTAGCTTCACTAAGTAATTGAAGACATTGTCTGAATTGGAAGTCTTTCGTTACTTTACTAGTGAAATTCCGCATAGTGATATGGGAAAGATAATAATACGAAGATATATCCAAGAATGGAGTTGCATGAAGTTGGTTCCCCACAGTACGAACACATTGTGATTCAATTAAATTCTCGATTGTTGAATCAACTAATTTCGCTAAATATTGAGAAACTCCATATTGACTAACATCTTCAATTCCATAATACGTGGGATTATTATGAGCTCGTCTATACAAGAAAGTCCAACTTAAGAAATCCATGGCTTCTTGTCTAGTACCAATTGTACCAGCACTTATTTCAGCACCAATATGATCATCCAATACCTTATGTAATGAACTTTCCACGGGGAATCCAAGATTTAAGAAATGTTTATAAAACACTTTTTTCAGTTCTTTTGTATAAACAATAGCAATCCCACTGGTATCAAATGCAGGTCTACCTGCTCTACCCATCATTTGTAAAATATCTGTCAAATCCATATCACGATATCCTTCAATCTTGGCATCAAAGAATTGTGTTCCTTTAATAATAACTAAATGAGCTGGTAAATTAACACCCCAAGCTAATGTAGATGTAGCAATTAAAATTTGAATCTTACCAGATTCAAAAAGTTTATGGGAAATTTGACGGTCCAGTTCAATTAACCCAGCATGATGTAATCCCATACCAAATTGTAAGGAAATCTTTAAAGTATCATCTTTAACTTGTTCCAATACTTCCGCTAATTCATAATCGGACATCTTAAGGAACCTACGAGGATTCAGTTCCATTCCACATAAATGAATAAGATCTAATGCTGTAAGTCTTGTTTGTCTACGTGATGCCACGAATATCAATACTGGTTTATTTGGGGAATGTTGCTTTATAGCCATGAATGCAGGTTTATTCATGGTTTTCATCAACGGACAAAAGGCAAGATTGTCAGGGAATCCATCAATATACATTTGTAAAGGTACTGGTCTTACTGAGGATGGGAAATTAAATAATCCTTCTCGAACACCTAACCAACCAGCCATATCAAATGCATTACTTACAGCAGTAGACATACCTAACAATCTAATAGGTTGTTTAGTTTGTGATGAAATATAATTCATTCTACTAACAATCATTTCCAAAATAGGACCTCTATCACTGGCCAATAAATGAATTTCATCCATTATAACAAGGGAAACTTTTTGAACAAACTTTCTTGTTTGCCAATTACGTGAGATACCATCAAATTTCTCAGGAGTAGTGATTATAATATCTGCTTCTTTAACTTCAGCTGCTCCAGGTAAGGAATCACCAGTTAATTCAACTAATTTATGCAGGGTATTTTTAACAATCCGTTCCCGCCAATCATCAACTCTTTCACGAACCAACGCTTTCATTGGGGCAATGTACACGACTTTTGAATTTGGAAATTCATTAAATGCATGCCAAATAGCAAGTTCAGCAACAACGGTCTTCCCTGAACCAGTAGGTGAACCAACAAATACACTGGAATTAGTATTGTACAATGAATGGAAAACCATAGTTTGCATAGGATTAAAATATTTGAATTTATAATTGTAAATCTTTTCTATATCAGGATTGTGTAATGCAGTCACAGGTAATGGTTGAAGTCGTAACAAGTCAGTTTTAATAGTTTCGTTGCTTGGTCGGATTAAATGCTGGAATGATACTGCATGTATTGATTCACTGCCAATCCACAAATCGGAAACAACTCGAATAATGATTTGTGGAGGTAATGGATCAGACAAAGGGATCATAAAATCCATTTCATGAGGATTATGTAATTGTCGTTTATTCAAAATAAACTTTTCCACATGAAGAATATCACTACGATCAGATTCTTCCACAGTAAGCCAAAAAATTTGTGCATTACCATGATACCTTTCATCCCACATAAAATCAGGTTCAAGATTAACATGAACTCTCATGACATTGGTAGTAATTGGGAATATCTCGGATTCAATCTCAATATAGGGGAATTTCCCAATTAATTTATAAAGTACAGATCCCATTCTATTATTATGTACTAAATCACCCAATTCTGCAGGTTCCATATCTCGAAGTGTATCCATACTGGGATTCTTGGCTCGGATATTTCTCAACACGGGTTCAGGCAATTCAAATTGGGACATGGGATGCTCAAATGCCCAAATTCTCTTGTCAATAGATTTACATAATGAAAGCATAATATTCATAAATCTACCCCATCTTCTATTCATAGAAATCAAGAATAATGCTCGACATATTCTAGCTGAATTCTGAGCAACATAATTAGCATCAGAAATCAATGCCGATTCTCTAATGTTTGCCTGGGATACAAATGCTTGTAACAAAATATTAGTTTTCCCCTGAGGTGAATCCACATCTCCAGCAATTTGACATGGTGTTGAATCCTCTAACAATGCCTTTAATTCCGTTGCTTCTTCTTCTCTAAATTTAATACTATCGAATTCACTACTCATACTAATCATCGATAACACATCCGCCTCAGTAGCCAATGGATTAATCATTTGGTTGAAAATTTCCACAGAATTATTTAACAAGTAGAAATCACTAGCTATTCTTCCTAAATCCTTAGCAGTGAATGCTCCTGAATTCTCATCAAATACAATCATTTGCAAATCATGAAGCCTTTTTGCAGAACTGATAATCATATCACGACGTCGGTTATACAACAAAGGATCCTCTTGTAATTCACGCCAATCTATACCATAAGAAAATGGATTCTGTTTCATACGAACCATCATATAAGTATATCCTAACCATTGTACACCTTCATCAATATTAGTGACACTACCTAATGAAATCTCAGCATTTAAATTATCAATTAATTTTCCTTGTAATTTCGATTCAATTGGATGTTGTTGGGTAAGTAAACTAACATAGTGATCGAGTTTGTCACTAGTGGTACATAAAATACCCGTCCCAAATTTTTCATATTGAGGTCTACCTGCTCTACCAAAGATTTGAATCACATCAGAAATACCTAAATCAGTGAATCCACCAGCTTTTGAATCATAAACTTGAGTTCCCTTAACAATAACCACAGCAGCCGGTAAATTGACCCCCCACGCTAAAGTGGCAGTACAACACAATACTTTAATTGCCCCACTTTCAAACATCTTTTCGGTAAGATTTCTATCACTACGTAACATCCCAGCATGATGTACCCCAAATCCAGCAGGGAAAAGTTCTTTGACTTCTTTACTTCTATTTTTGCCACTAACTTCTCGCTTATACTTTTCATACGAATCACATTCAGAACAATCAAACATGCCTAACTCGTTATGATCTTGTGCCATTGAAATAAATGTACGGGCTGTCTTTACTGTATCCTTTCGTGAATGAACAAATATCATTACCTGGAAGCCTTGATGAATATAATCAGCCAATTTTTCATAACTAACTTTGTCGATATTTTCCCTGGCCATTTTAGAACCTGATTTACCTCTAACACCTAAAATTTGTTGTTTTAAAGGAACTGGTCTGAATGATTGATCAAAATAAAACATTCCAACATTTCGATTAACTCCTAGGAAATCAGCTACATCCATGAAATTAGGTAATGTAGCACTCAACCCAACAACACGAATCATCAGTTGAGTAGCTTCAACTTGTCGTAAAGTTCTAGCAACTAATGTTTCAATAACAGACCCACGATCTTCATGCAATAAATGAACTTCATCAATAATTAATAATTTCACTTTTGCTACAAGCTCAGAATCTCCATTCAGTTTACGTGTAACAACATCCCATTTTTCAGGCGTAGTGACAATAATTTGTGTACTCATTATTTCCGCATGAGTAAGTTGCATATCTCCAGTAAGTTCACGAACTGATATACCTAACCATTGTAGTTTTTTCGAATACTTTTCCACTATTTCTGCTGCAAGAGCTTTCAATGGTGCCACATAAACAATTTTAAATTCATCATAATCAATATCTACAGTTATATCATTGTCTTCTCCTATTGTTTCTGTAACATATTGATTAATAGTATGCAAGATAGTTAATAATGCCACATCCGTTTTACCAGCACCAGTAGGAGCACAAACAAGCATATTTTCATTAGTATTATATGCAACAGGGTATACCAAACTCTGCATTTTATTTAAAGTTTTATAGTTTTTAAAAGTTCCCTGACAGAGGAAATCCAACTGGGAAACTTTTACCAATTTATCATCACTAATCCACTTATTGGCTTTTGGTTCAGGATAAGGAATGGTTAATTCCTCATGGGTAGCATATGAATCTCTAGTTGTTCCTGGTGGGAGAGCAAATTTCTTTCCAGTAATTGCCACGATATTACTTAGATCAGGATTTCTAAACACATTGGGATACCTCTGAACTGTCAGTTTTGGTGCTAGTTTCTGATTTTTGGTACGTTCTTGATTATCAAGTAATAATTGTACTCTTGCTTCAGCAGTAAGCAATTCAGCAGTTGCATTTTGATCTTGTGCAATAAACACCTGTTTATTCTGAACAATTTTTGAAATTAAACTAAATTCTTCAAATCCTAAAATATCAAACAATGCTGATTGAAGCTGTTCATCGCTTGGCGAATCTGCAAGTAGGTTTTTGACAATTAAAAAAGTTTCATCACGACCTAACCCACGCTCTTTACTTATACGTTCACATTCCTGTTCAATATCCTGAAGTAAAGATGAATTTGTTCCTTCTGGATTTGGTTTAACTATTAACTCAAGAATTGATGTATTAACATCTTCAAACTTATCAATAAGTTTAGCAACAGGGGTAATTTTAGTAGTTTCTTGATCAATTTGAGGGATCTTGGATGGTGTTTGAATGTTTAATTTTGCAAGAATTTCAAGCATTGGTTGCATAGCCTGCATATATGATTTGGTAGAAGACACAGTATATGAAGCCATTGTGTCTTGATTTGTTGATTTATGTAAAGAATTGTAGACAACATCTCTTTGTTAGTCATAATGGTTGTAAAAATTTAAGATCAAAAACAATGTCACGTGGATATATATCAGATGATTGTTTATCATGTGATTTTCACATGATACAATCGAAGTTTATTTTTTTTTGGTCTGATGAGATGAGAAGTCTAAAAAATTTAGAGAATTTGATTTCATAACTCCCCCAGTGGAATAACTTTCTATTAACAATGGCAAAGAATAGTAAACAAAGTAAACAGAAACATTCTACCAAGGAATCTAAAAAGAGAGTACATGCAGAAGTTGACAACGACTCTACTGGTGAACAAGAATCGGAAAAGTTGACTGCTGAAGTCGATGCTGATTTCGATGAAGTTGCCAATTTGTTAGGTCAAGATATTAAAGATCCCGATAGTAAACGTAAAGCTAAAGCTGTCGAAGATCCAAAGATTCCTGAATATGCTCCAGTGAAATCTACTGAAATGAAGGAAGAGGATGATGAAGAAGAAGTTCTTTTTAAAGATGCTGAATTATCTGAACCTACAATGAAAGCCATTACTGAAATGGGATTTATCAAAATGACCAAAGTTCAAGCAAAAACTATTCCTCCATTATTAGCAGGTCGTGATGTATTGGGTGCTGCCAAAACAGGATCAGGTAAAACTCTTGCATTCTTAATCCCAGCTATTGAATTGTTACATTCGTTAAAGATTAAACCTAGAAATGGAACCACTGTTATTATAATTACTCCTACTAGAGAACTTGCTCTTCAAATCTTTGGTGTGGCAAGACAATTAATGGAACATCATTCTCAAACTTGTGGGATTGTCATTGGTGGTGCAGATAGACGAGCTGAAGCTGTTAAGTTAGGTAAGGGGGTTAACTTGTTAGTAGCTACTCCAGGAAGATTGTTAGATCATTTAAAGAATACTCCAGGTTTTGTTTTCAATAATTTAAAAGCGTTAATTATTGATGAAGCTGATAGAATATTGGAAATTGGGTTTGAAGATGAAATGAAACAAATTATCAAGATTTTACCTAATGAAAATAGACAAAGTATGTTATTTTCAGCTACTCAAACTACCAAAGTGGAAGATTTAGCAAGAATATCGTTAAGACCAGGACCTTTATATATTAATGTTGTTCCAGAAACTGATGTCTCAACGGCAGATGGATTAGAACAAGGTTATGTTGTATGTGATTCTGATAAAAGATTTTTGTTATTGTTTTCATTTTTAAAACGTAATATTAAAAAGAAAATTATTGTTTTCCTTTCTTCATGTAACAGTGTCAAGTTTTACAGTGAATTATTAAATTATATTGATTTACCAGTGTTGGATTTACATGGAAAACAAAAACAACAAAAGAGAACCAATACATTTTTTGAATTCTGTAATGCTAAACAAGGTATTTTAGTATGTACTGATGTTGCTGCCAGAGGATTAGATATCCCAGCAGTTGATTGGATTATTCAATTTGATCCACCTGATGACCCAAGAGATTATATTCATCGTGTTGGTAGAACGGCCAGAGGAACTCAAGGAAAGGGTAAATCTCTTATGTTCTTAACTCCTCTGGAATTGGGATTCTTGAGATATTTAAAAGCAGCAAATGTTCCTTTAAATGAATATGAATTCCCAAGTAATAAGATTGCTAATATTCAATCTCAATTAATGAAATTAATAAAGACAAATTATTTATTACATCAATCAGCGAAAGATGGATATAGAGCATATTTACAAGCTTATGCTTCACATAGTTTGAAAACAGTTTACCAAATTGATAAATTAGATTTAGTCAAAGTGGGGAAATCATTTGGATTTGAAGTACCCCCAAAGGTGAATATTACTATTGGTGCTAGTGGTAAGTCTATAGAAAAGAAACACAAAAAGCAAAGACGAGCTTAGTTTTTGTAAATTAGGTATATTAATAAAAGTGAATAAATTTGTTCTGTTGTAGATGTCAGCTTGCTTTTTCTTATTCTTTGTCTAGATGCAAAGATCTGTATGATCCACAAGGAAAGTATAAATAAATGGGAGAGTCATTTAACATGTGATAACTAGTGAATAGCATTTATAGTAATATCGAATTCCCCACATTTGACTAAAGTGCCATGACAATACCTACAGCATTTACAGATCATGGTAAACAAACAATTGCCTCGTTGAGGGGAATTTATAGCACAATTGCTAACGAAAGTTTCTCTAACTGGTAATCATTTATCAAGCACCCACAATCGTGAGTGGCTTGAAGGACTCTACTATCCTCTTTTGATATAAAGTTTGATCTTATGTATCTTACGAAAACAACCAATTCTACAGCAGAGCGCACTTGGAATCAAGAAATCCTTTTCTGATTTTCAAGTAATATCAACCTTATTAACATTTAATTATAATCAATTTGAATTTGGTTTAAATGGTTTCGCTTGGTTAGACACCCCATGTTAAGAGGTTGTATAAGTATGAGGGAGGTCCCAACGTAAGGTTCAGTTTAACTAAAGCTTTTTCCAACCAATTTAAGTATCATCTAAATGGCTATTTTTGGATTGATAGTAGTATTTAGAGGACTTCTGAGTTAAACGAAGGACCTAGGATAATGCCCACTTCGGTTAAAGCCTTAGCTTATAAATTAAGTTTGTGCTTAATCTCACAGATATTTATTTTTGAGTCAAATAAGCAAATGTGCTATAATTCTACAATAATAACGGAAGGGAAGAATTATAATATATGTTAGTGGCATAAATACAATAACATTGTAACCCTAATTTATGTGTTAAAAACAATCGTGAAGCGGGGAACGTTGACTTGTATAATATTGAGAACAACCAAATACTTGGTGAACATCCATACATCCAACATTTGCATTGGTTATATATGAAGAAAACTTACTTGGTAATTCAGTGTTCGCATTTACTCTGTTGCAATTATTTATGTGTTTCTATGCATGCGGCTATTGAGGCTTTCTAGAGGGAATACTCACTTGGTGCTTTACAAAGAGATCTATTTCTATCTATTCTACAGATTTTCCATTTGTCTCTAATGACATTTAATGATTTTCATGGCGAATCTAGCCTTTTTAAAATGAGGTTTGAAGGTTATACTAAGTCTACTCAACTTTTCAGTTTGATCTCTTTTAGATTTTGTACTCTAATTCCTTTAGCAATTATGATGAGTATATTTAAACCCTTAATAAATGACAAAGCAAGCAATCTGACAGGTTCTAGACCCTAGAGGCTGTATGTTCCTTATTGGTCCTAATTGCTTTCAACGGCAGATGGTTTATTTTGATAAGTCTTTGGTTGTAATTAAGCAAAGATTGCTATTGTTTATATTGCAGCCTAACAAAAATTATACTTTTTTGGTTGTCTAATTGTGGCTAAAAATAAAACAAATAAAAATACTCCTTTAAAACTTCAACCCCTTGTTTTGATCTAAAGCATTTTTTAACACATTCACTAGAATAAGCAAAAAAATACGTCAATCTTGACAGTAATATTAATTCTGAAGTGTTACTTCCTTTTGGAATTGTTTATTCATCTTCAATTTTTGTTTTACTATATTTCATATTTATGTGTTGTGTTTAAGCGCTGGATTTACAAATAAACTTTGGTTTGTGATGATTGCAACTACAGGGTCACAACTAAGAAAAGATAATACTGCTCGTAAACGAGTAACACCCAAGGATAAAACAACAAAGTCCCTGTCTCAATGGAATTTTAAAAGTTTTTTAAAACTGTCATCAACAGATTCCCCTAGTACAAAAACAACCAATGATACAACAAGAACAACAACAACAACAACAGCAACAACAGCAACAACAACGTCTAATCCTACTCAAATACCGATATCACTGAGTATTACTTCTACTGCTTCTTCCGGTGACAGTTTATCTCATGATTTAAGCAAATGTTATTGTTGTGGTACTGTCCTTACATTTCCAAGTAAAGCAAAGAAATTTAGATGTTCTGTATGTCAAACAACAAACATATTTGAATTGCCAACTACTCCTAGCTTTTCAGAACAAGAACTCCCTCATTTAATTTCCTATGATTATGTCAAGAAGTTAGTTGATCGTTGTTATACTATCACATCATCTGAATCTGGACAATCGCAAACTTTGCATCAAATATTTGAACCTGTTTCTACATACTTGTATCAAGCATTTAAAAGTAATGACGTTGTTTCAAAATCATTCAAAGTAAAAAAGTCGAAACGAGTACATTATCATACTTCAAATATACACTATCAGGACATTCACAATACGTTTAATCTATTAGCTAAACTTCCTACAAAGAGACCTTTATTTTCAGCATTGAAAGGTGCTCTGGAACAACTAAAGAGAATATTCATATATAAAGATAGTAATGATCCTAGAAATTATTGTTGGATATTAATCTTGTTGGAAATACCCACGTTACAAAGGTCATTATTTGACACAGATTCAACGTCCAAGAAGTTTATGGGTGATGTTCCTGAAATCAAAATGTTGAGTTATGATATTTTGAAACGATGTTTAGGTATTTTATCATGTATTGATGCTGTCAGCTCTAATAATTACATTACCAATTGGTTTTCCAAACTAGATGATAGCCATTTCATCAAGATTGTAGATTTAATCAATCTATACATCACTTTTCAACTTAAAAAGTACCTTTATTTGGCCAATAACCCAGGAATAAAGCTTGGTACTAATACTCAACAAAATGAGAGTTCACATGATGCAGAATATCTTGAAGGATTAAATTTGAAACGACGCCTGGAAAGCAACGATCCATTGGAATCTACATTGCATCTACCTGCATCAAACAATAATCTCTTTCCTGTGAGATCCAAACTGAAAAAGAAAGAGAATGGTCAGGCTAAAATTAGAGTTCATCAATATGGTAATGATTGGCATATTAAATCTGCGCTTGTTGTTATGTGTATGCTTTACAGAGCCAATAATTCACGAATAATTCCTATACCAGTTTCTTCATTTTATAATTCCTTGGTTGATTTCGTCAATATTAAATTGGATTATGATTCTTGGCAAAGTAGTAAACATGTTAGGAATAGTACCCATCCCGAAATCCTGGCAGTTATTGGATACATTCATGGAACTAGTATAAATAAGAATTTATTTGATGATGCATTATATTATTTTTGTCAATATCCATTTTTAATTTCTTTAGGTGGGAAAATCTCAGTATTGGAATATGAAGCGAGAAGACAAATGGGAAGAAAAGCAGAAGAAGCATTTATAAATTCATTAGATAAGAGAACTACCATTGATATTTATTTTAAAGTTAAAATTAGACGAGAAAGAATTGTACAAGATTCATTAGATTGTATTAAAATGAATTCCAATAATCTTAAAAAGAGTTTAAAAGTTCAATTTATAAATGAACCAGGTGTAGATGCTGGTGGATTAAGAAAAGAATGGTTTTTATTATTAACAAGAGCTATTTTCCATCCACAAACTGGAATGTTGTATAATGTTGAAGATTCAAATTATTTATGGTTTAATATCGTCCCAATTGAGAATTTCGAAATGTATTATTTATTTGGTGCTGTTTTAGGGTTGGCGATTTATAATTCCACAATTTTAGATTTACAGTTTCCTTTAGCATTGTATAAGATATTAATGGGGAAACCATTGGATCAAAAGGATTATAAAACGATATTTCCTGTATCTTATAAAAGTTTAATGAGTTTGAAAGAAATGACTGAAGAAGAATTGGCTCAACTTGAATTAACATTTGAAGTTAGTTATTCTGATGCATTTGGAACTAATTTAACCACGGGTTTAATACCCAAAGGTTTCAAAATCAATGTCACCACTGAGAATTTGGACAATTATATTGAAAAGTATATCAATTTTTTCATTAAAGATGGTATAAAACGACAGGTTCGTTCCTTCTCAGAAGGTTTCACTCATGTGATTGGCGGTAATGCTCTTTCACTCTTTCTGCCTGAAGAAATTGAATTACTTTTATGTGGAAGTGATGACAGTGGAATTGATGTAGATTTATTAAAATCTGTCACGAAATATTCTGGTTGGAAATCTCAAGAAGATGCACGAAATTCTGTGGTTATAAAATGGTTTTGGGAATATATGAATGATATGTCAAATAAACAACGAAGAAAATTATTGGGATTTGTCACTGGTTCCGATAGAGTTCCTGCGACTGGTATTCAAAATTTAGTATTTAAAATAACATTAGTGAAGAATCATGATTGTAATCGATTACCTGTTGCTCATACTTGCTTTAATGAATTGGCGATTTATAATTATATGTCAAAGGAGAAATTGGTGGATAAATTAAGTAAGGCAATCTGTGAGAGTGCTGGGTTTGGGATAAAGTAAATATTTAAGGTTTATATAGATTAATAGGGAAGTACTTAAGTTTTAGGTGCTGATATGAGTTAAGTTAATGTAAATGTAGGTTATCCGAACATTACGGATATAAAGAAGTGATATATCCACACGGAATTACGAAAAAATATCTCCGATATGATATACGGAAATAACTACTTTGTTTCTAGGCTTATGTTTTGAATACTTCAGTAACACAAACTTACCAGTTAATTAAGTCTGATTACTATGCTGATTAAGATACCTGTACAAGATCTTCATTGTTCAAGTCCGAGACATTCGGATCGGATTTTATCCGTGTCGAGAAAGGAAATTCGTCCGAATCACTTGTGGTTTATGGTTGCAAAAAAAAAAAAAGAAAAAGAAAAAAAAACTACTGTAAACAGGACAAAGTAAGTGGGCAGACATTATAGGTGTACCTGTTTTGAAAGAAGATAAATAGTCATAGAAATGTACATTATTCCAAAATATATTTCATTCATTTCAATCAACAATGACTTCATCTAAATTACAATCATCTAATTTATTCAAACCAATCAAGATCGGTAACACCACTATTGGTCACCGTATTGCTCATTTGCCCACTTCCAGAAATCGTGCTTTGAACCATATCCCCACTAATCTTATGAAACAATATTATACTGATCGTGCTCGGTCAGGCGGGTTCATTACTACCGAAGCAACTTTAATTTCTCTCAACCAGGGTATTTATCCTTTAGTTCCAGGTATTTTCAACCAGCGTCAAGCTAAAGCCTGGAAAGAAATTGTTGATTCTGTTCATGAACAAGGTGCTACTATTGCTGTCGAATTACAAGCTTTTGGTCGTGTTGGAGATGCTAAACTTTTAAAAGAGGCTGAATTACCCTTGACTGGACCTAGTGCCAATTATGAAAGTGAAGCTAAGGAGAAAATTGCTATTGATATAGGTAATCCTATTCAAGAATTGACCAATTCTCAGATCAAGGATATTATTTATGTTCAATATACCAATGCTGTTAAATTAGCAATTGATGCGGGGTTTGATTTTCTTGAATTACATGGAGGTTATGGTTATTTGATTGAACAGTTTATTCATCCTGGTGTTAATCAAAGAACTGACGAATATGGAGGAAGTATTGAAAATAGAGCTAGGTTTTTGTTAGAGTTGGTTGATCATTTAATTAGTATTATTGATCCTTCAAAATTGGCCATTCGTCTTTCTCCACTTAATATTTTTCAAGTTCCAGGACCAAATCCTAGTTCTAAGAAAGACTATACTTATATTGTTTCTGAATTACAAAAGAGAGCAGATGAAGGTAGGGGTTTGGCTTATATTAGTTTGGTTGATGGGAATTTCACTGATATGACCATGGATGAAACAGTAGGATTAGATCTTGGATATATTCACAAGATTTGGAAAGGTGTGATTATTCGTGGTGGCAATTATACAGGTGATAAAGAAACTTGGTCAGCTATTGAAAAAGATGTTAATGCTGATGATCGTACTTTGGTTGGATTTGGTAGACATTATATAGCTAATCCTGATTTACCGGAAAGAATCAAGAAATGTTTGCCTTTGAATGATTTTGTTAAGAGTACTTTGTATACTCCAGGCAATTTGGGATATAATACTTATTCCTTTTGGGGTCAAGACTTGAGTATTGATGAAGAAGTTGAAAAGAATAACCTTGGTGTTGCATTAGCTTAACTTTGTATTTTTTAGTAAACTTTCAGTAAGGTTTTAGTACATTTTTAGTGTATAGACTAATTGAAATACTTCAACTCAGGTGTCTATGATAGAATAAGCTTTTTACATATTATAACCTTGGTTATAATAAGATGATAATAACTCGCGCTACCATATGATTTTCCAAATACTACTTTAAGTTCTCTGAATGTGGTTTTATTACTTATACATTGACGTCATACATATCTACTCTTGTTATTTGGTATAATAGGTAATCTCATTCAAACATGATAATTATTGGTGTAGTTCTGTACTTATAGAAAAACGCGTGTTGTCAGACTTTTTTTTTCACAAAGAAAGCAACAAAACCTCAGTAATATATAAACAACAACCCATGACAGAATACATAAATCGAAACCTTACAAACCCTTTGCTAACTCGTCCGACAGCAAAGATCACCCCAGGTGACGAATTTCGTCTTCCACCTCAAGGTAGGAATTATAACAATCAATACTATACGATGTATCAACATCGATTCAGCGCACTTAAAGCACGTATTGAAGTTAAAGCCCTTGAAAAATGGGGTGATGGAGAACGTATTATTGATGGACAAACTATTTTCAAACAAGATAAGATTTTGGATATTACTTCTGGGAAATTATGTTGGGTTATAGGTACTGTTTTCATTGATGCTCCTGGAAAATTAAATATTTTAAAAGATGTTGAGAATGGTGTAGATGATGTATTGCCAAATGTGCCTAAAAGTTATGTTGGAGAAGCGAATCATGGTGTTGTTATGTTGGAAGATGAAAGTGGTCGAGCAGTTTTGAATAATCTGGAATTTTTAGATAAGAATTTGTTAGTTACTGGGTGTGTTGTTGGTGTATTAGGAATTGAAATTCAAGCAGGTGTTTTTGAAATTATGGATGTAGTGTATCCTGCAAGTGCGAATCAGAGTAGTAAAGTTGGTCAAGAATCTAGTAAACTTGCCTTAGTTTCAGGGTTAAATATTTCTGCCATTGGTGATTTAAAGATAGAATTATTGAAACAGTACCTTACAGGAGAAATAGGTCTGGATGGTGATAAACAGTTCAACTCTGAGATTTCTCAATTGATAGTTGCTGGTGATTCAATTCAACCATTAAAACTAGAACAAGGACAAGATTTCATGAGTACCAACAACTATGGAACGAAAAACATTTCTAAATATAATACTGACTCACTCAAGAATTTAGAAAATTTTATAAATGATGTAATTGTTAGTTTACCTGTTGCAGTCATGCCTGGAGCTAATGATCCTGGAGAAATATGTTTACCTCAACAACCACTCCATCGTTCTCTTTTAGGAAATTTACCTTATGGAGATCGATTAACAAGACTTACAAACCCTCAATGGATGAGTATTGATGGAGTGAAAATACTTGGTTCAAGTGGTCAAAATATAGATGATATAAAGAAATATGTTAGGGAAAGAGAAGCTACCGATGTAATGAAATCTACTATAAAATGGCAAGATATTGCTCCTACTGCTCCTGATACATTATATTGTTATCCTTATGATAATTCTGATCCATTTATCTTAAAAGATGATGTTCCTCATGTATATTTTGTGGGTAATCAAGATAAATATTCTAGTGAAGTGTTTAAGTATAATGGAAGTATTACCACTTTAATTAGTTTACCAAAATTTAGTGAGACTGGTGAATTTGTTGTTGTTGACTTGAAGACTTTAGAATGTGAAGTTGTGAATATAGGATGGTAACGTGAGTGGTCGAGGAAGAGAATTGATTGGATACTACACAATTATTTTGTACTATAATAGAATATTCGGTCAATAACCTTACTAATTAGAATATGTAGATAATAACCAGTTTCTACTGTTAGTATATTTCAATTGAAATATTTAATTATTAACATATTCGGAGTTTAAATACTTTTATCAATTTTTCGTAAATAAAATAAGCAAATTTGTGAAGAGGAGATAATTACATATCAAAGAGAAAATCAGAGAACAAAACAAAGGCATTGACATGTTTTAAATTTGTCAAATTTGTTAAAGGTTGATTTAATATGAAATTTTCCCTTTCGTAATGGTCACAAAAAGTACCAATTCACCCATTGCAAAAAAAAAATGCTATTTTTAGATTGAGACAAGACCCTGTCAACATAGACAACTACAACCGTTTAGATGATAATTCCAATAGAACTAATAGAACCATGTTGACAATTCAACAACATAGTAGTTGTTTGTGGGGTATTCTGTCTTATTTACTTTCAGGCCAAGTGAATATTTGCCACCAGTTCCGCCCAGTTTCTATTCCCCACCTTTATTTTTTCGTAAACATTTCAAAGAACAAGGCCTTGGAGAATAACTTACAGCTAACATTTACACATTCACACATTAACACATTCACACATTAACACATTTACACAATTGGTCAATTGATTTACGTGAAAACAATAGTATTTCCATTTGTGTTGGAAATTGATAACAATTTATACATTGTATCTCTCTATTTTTGTAAAACTTGCTTCCGGATATTGTGGGAATCATTGCGCTGTCTATACTTTAGCTTTTCCTGCATTTGCCAACACAACTAACAACCAAAAGTTTTTTTTTTGCCCTTCTTTTTTTTGGGTTTTTTTTTCTTCTTTCTTTCACCCTTTTTTAATTCTGGAAGAACCTTGTCATTTCTGATCTTTTTAATTTCTAGGACATTGTTGTAAACAAAGGTGTTGTTAAACATAACAAAGATCTCCAATAAATACCATCACCAACACAACTACACTCTCTTTGTCAATTTTAATATATATACACACAAAAAAGAACAAGATATCCCTATATTCTCAGTCACAGTCTCACAGTCTCACAGTTTCACGGTCTCAGTCTCAGTCACAGTTTCATAATCATGAATCCTACAAATGATTATTCAGGGTCTTCTGGAGATCAACGAGCCACTCCTGAAAGAGCTTCAAGTAGAAAAGGGAAAAACATACACATTGCTCATAGAAGATCCCCTTCTGAATTAACCACATTAATGGTTGAACAATATAATTTACAACGACAATTGGAACAAGTTCAAGCTCAACAGAAGCAAATATTACAACAACAAGCCCAACAACAACAACATTTATCAGAAATGTCTCCTCCTCCTCCTCCACAACAACAACAACAATTTGGTAGAACTCAAGGCTCTCATTCTAGATCATCTTCTGCATCTCATAGACGTACTGGATCATCTGGTACTGGACAATCACAAGCTCAAGGTCACAACAGACGTCACTCCTTACAATTAAATGAAGCAATTAAAGCTGCTGCTACTCAACGACAAAGTAATAGAACTTCATTAAGTCCTCCAGTTGCTTTACCTCCTAATCCCCCTGAATCAAATGAAAGTTTAGGGTCCTATAAATTTCCTGCTGGTCCTGCGAGTGATGTAGAAACTAGTCCTCCTTCATCTTCCCATAATCGTTCAAGATCATTAGCATATGGACAACAATCATTTACATTCCCAGCTACAGGAACTACTACAGCAGCTCCTGTAGCTCCTTCTCAAACAGACAATTTATTATTACCACCTACACCTAATTTTACTATTACTCAATCTCCTGATAGAGGACAAACACATAATAGACGCGGATCTCATTATCGAACAAACTCGCGTAATTTAGAAGGAATTAATTCCAATTGGAGAGCTCAACAACAGTCAACCAATAATAACAATAATAATACCACATACCATGGACGTCAGTCTTCAACTTTGGAACATCAGCCTCAACAATCCTTGTTTGTACCAGGTCACAAACCCCGTAATAGTTCATATGGAGGTGGGTCAGTTTCTTCTTTGTCACAATTTCTCCCTCAACATGGCAATAATGCTAGTATTTCAAGTGTGGCTACAACACAAGGGGCAACAGGTGGTGGCGGTAGTGGTAATCGTAAATCACTTTTCGCTCCTTACCTTCCTCAATCTTCATTACCAGAGTTGATCAATGAAGGTAGATTAGTCACGGGTATTTTACGAGTGAACAAAAAGAACAGATCAGATGCATATGTATCCACTGATGGATTACTTGATGCTGATATTTTCATTTGTGGATCTAAAGATAGAAATCGGGCATTGGAAGGTGATTTAGTTGCTGTGGAATTACTTGTTGTGGATGAAGTTTGGGAATCTAAAAAAGAAAAAGAGGAAAAGAAAAGAAGAAAAGATAATACATTAAATACAAGAAGTTTAAGTGAAGATATTCATAATGATGCCACAGCTGCTGGTCCTGGTAGTACCAGTGAATCCAAAGAAGAAGGCGAAGGTGATAATGGTGGACTTGCTAGAAGAGGTTCACTTAAACAACGTCCAACCATGAAGAAAAATGATGATGTTGAAGTTGAAGGTCAATCTTTGCTTCTTGTTGAAGAAGAAGAAATTAATGATGAAATTAAACCCTTGTATGCTGGACATGTTGTTGCTGTAGTTGATAGAATTCCAGGACAATTATTTGCTGGAACTCTTGGATTATTACGTCCTGCACAAGCGGCACAAGTAGCTAGGGATAAGAAAAGTGGTAAGGAATCTTCAGTACACACACCAAGATCTCCTAAGATTGTTTGGTTTAAACCTACTGATAAGAAAGTTCCACTTATTGCTATTCCTACTGAACAAGCACCTCGAGATTTTGTTGAAAATCATGAACAATATGCTGATCAATTATTTGTTGCATCCATTAAAAGATGGCCAATTACAAGTTTACATCCCTTTGGTACATTAGTTAGTAAATTAGGTAAGATTGAAGATCCCAACACAGAAATAGATTCGATTTTAAGAGATAATAATTTCCTATGTGATGAATATCCTGAAGAAGAAGAATATGATGATGAAGCAAGTTCAATTAATTTATATGATTTACCCACTTGTGATGCAGAATTTGACAATACAAATAGAACAGAGTATTTGAATGATTATATTATTGCATTTACTCAAAATGGAAACTTTGTTGATCATGCCTTGCATGTTAAACGATTATCCTCAACAAAAATCGAATTAGGATTCCATGCTGCTGATGTTTCATATTTCATTAGACCAGGATCAGTATTGGAACGGAAATGTAAAAAACGATCAAGTTCAGTATTTTTACCCCAAAAACTGGTTCACTTGTATCCAGGACATGTTAATCGACTTATTTCATTTACTGAAAATGAACGCAATTTGGCCATTTCTGTGGTTTTTGAAATTGATACTTTGAATTTTGAAGTTGAAGATTTATATATTCATGAATCAGTAATTGTTCCTAAGCAAGTGGTAAATTATGATTCATTTGATAAAGTGTTGGTTGGAGGAGATCAAGGGGAATTATCTAGTGCTACTTGTGATTATATCAAAACATTTAGTTTAATTGCTAAAGAATTTAGGCGTCAAAGATTAGATAATCGAGAATTGGGAATTTCCCCTAATTTAACCTTGTTGGATCAATTAGATGATGTGAGAGTTAGATTAAATTTAAACATTTTCAATGATTCATTAGCATACGATGTGATTTCAGAAATATCACACAAGGTAAATACAGCAATTGCTGCTAAGATTCATGCTGGATTAGGTGATTATGCCTTATTAAGACGTCAAGCATTACCTACCTTACAAAAAATGGAAACATTTGTAAGAAAAGCGACAAATTTAGGTTATAAAATGGATACTCTGACTCTGGCTCTGCTTCAAAATTCCATTCTTAAAATTGAAGACACGACAAAACGTCAATGTATTGAAACATTACTTTACAAATGTATGTCTCGTGGAAGATATTATGTTGCTGGAAAGCAAGATCCCGATTCCTATGGTCACTATTATTTGAATTTACCCTTGTATTCTCATTTCACAGCACCATTACGTCGATATGGTGATTTAATTGTTCATCGTCAATTGAAAGCGGTGTTGAACAAAGTGGAGTATGATGTTGATTTAGACAATTTGAAGGCTGTGGCCGATTATTGTAATTTTAAAGAAGATTGTGCTATCCAAGCACAAGAACAAGCTATTCATTTATTAGTTTCCCAAACGATAAATGAAATAAGTGAAAGTGCCGGACAATTACTTTGTATGGGTACGGTTATCCAAGTTTATGAATCTTCATTTGATGTATTTATTCCAGAATTTGGGGTGGAAAAGAGAGTTCATGGTGATCAATTGCCTTTGGTCAAGGCGGAATTTGATAAACTAGATCGAGTATTAGAATTATATTGGGAGAAGGGAGTTGATTCAGCCACATATATACCCCCTGATGAACAAACTTCTTTAAGTTATCGAAATTCTATAAAGAATAAACATAGGGCTTCTGCAGTACATGCAGCCAAGATTCAAAGTAAGACGATTTTAGAAAAGAATAATGTGATTACCGATTCCATTGAGGAGAAATTAGCGAAATTACATTTAGAACCACCAAAATTAACTATTCCTGAGTTGAAAAATGGGAAAAGTAATACTTCCACCACAAAATCCATGCCTAGTACGCCAGTGTTAACTGGAACTTCAGAAGAGTTCCCCAAGAGTTTACGTACAAATTCAAGTTCAGTGATTAGTGGAGACAATGGGCTTGCCCCATATTTACAAGATACCATTACAAGAATTGAAGGTGATTCATGTATACAAGTTATTAAGGAATTAACCCAAGTTCCTGTATTGATTAGAGCAGAAATTGGAATGGCATTACCTTGTTTGACAGTAAGGGTGTTGAATCCTTTTTGTTAAGTAGGGAATATTTGCATGATGTGTTTATATATATATATATATATAATGAGTATTTTTATTTAGTTTTGTTTATGAGTAGTATTATGTAGGGAATTAGTGTAGTATTGTCTCCATAGATATCCATTCATATCCATTCATATCCATTCCCACTAATTTGGGAGTGGTAGCGCACGGAGATAAGATTTCCACGTGACTCACTTTTTGGAAAATTTTTCCTTTTAAATCCTAATTATATAACCGAAGTCAAAATTATCATTTCAAAACCCTAGACGATACACAGATATACAATTATGTCGCTGAAACATCCACTTGAATCAAGTTCTGAAGTTAATGGAACCAAGAATAAACCACATGCACCACTGCCAATGCTTCCTCATAAACAATCGAAATTAGTACATGAATCAACTCCATCTCATTATCATCCAAATGTTGAAAGTTTACATTCTGGTACTCCCTTAGGACAACGTGCTGCATCTCCCTATACTCTCAATCCTCCAATTGATAGTGATGGTCTTAGTTGGCCTCTGAAAGGAACCAGAGCACGATTAGATGAATCACCTGAAGAAGCTAAGGCACGAGAAGGAAGAATTGCTAATGCTGTTAAAGTTATTTTGGAAGAATTAGGTGAAGATGTTGATAGAGAAGGGTTATTAGAAACTCCTGAGAGATATGCTAGGGCTATGCTATATTTCACTAAGGGGTATGAGGATAATATTCGTGATGTTTTAAAAGTATTTCAAGAAGACCATGATGAAATGGTTATTGTTAGAGATATTGAAATTTTTAGTCTATGTGAACATCATTTGGTACCATTCTTTGGGAAAGTTCACATTGGATATATTCCAAATAAACGAGTTTTAGGGTTGAGTAAATTGGCAAGATTAGCGGAAATGTATTCGAGAAGATTTCAAGTTCAAGAAAGATTAACTAAACAAATCGCAATGGCATTATTGGAATTTTTAAGACCTCGAGGTGTTGCTGTGGTTATTGAAGCTACCCATATGTGTATGGTTAGTAGAGGTGTTCAAAAATCAGGATCTTCAACTACAACAAGTTGTATGTTGGGATGTTTCCGAGATCATCAAAAGACAAGAGAAGAATTTTTAACTTTATTATCAAGAAAACAATAGTGTTTTCCGCCAATTTGAAAATTTCAACAGTTTCTAGTATCTAGATTCAGCTAGACTTTTTTACGATGTTATGATATTCAACATACCTTTATACATAGTATAAATACATATATTCTATTTCAATAACGAGTCAGCTATTTGTAATACTAATTCATCATCACCAAATTGTCCCATTAGTTGTATACCTACTTTCCCGAATGGAATAGAAATTGCTGGTATACCAGCGAGAGAAGCAGGAACAGTTAAAATATCATTAACATAACTATTAAGAAAATTTGCATTGTCTTGTTGATAGAATTGTTCTAAAGTAGGTGCTTCACCTATTGATGTGGGAGAAATCATTAAATCACAATCGCCAGTAACTGTATCGACAAAGGGATGTTTCTGGGTAAACCAACTGGAAAATTCCTCAACCAACTCTTGTCTTACTTTTGTTGCTTTTAAGTAGTGATCTCCTGAATCAGAAGATAATGTATAGTTTCCAAGAATGATTCTTCTTTGTACTTCCCTACCTAAAGACTCTGATCTGTTGGATATTATTAAACTCATAGGATCAGTCGTGGGGTGAGTATCATTTTTTGAGTATCCATATCGTATTCCATCGTATCGAGAAAGATTCGATGCTGCCTCTGTAGTAGCTAATGTATAGTATGCTGGTAAACTCTTTGTAATAGATTTAATAGAAATTGGTTTAATACTATGACCGAGTATTTGTAACTTGGTCAACACTTCTGACCACACATTCCTAGTTTCAGGTGACAACTCATCAAGAACAAACTCACAAGGAACGCCAATTGTCAATTTCTCTCTAGTATCCTTAACAAACCCTTGTCTCACACTTTCAGGTAAACTAGAAGGATCTTTTTCATCATATACATCAAGTACAGAAAACACCTTCTTTATTACTTCCATCTCACGAGAAATTACCCCTACAGTATCTAAAGTTTGTGCATAGGGAACTACCCCCCATCGAGATATTCTTCCATAACTAGGTTTAAACCCAATCACAGAACAATAACTTGCTGGTAATCGAACAGATCCACCTGTATCTGTACCCAAACTGAAATCAGCCAACCCTAGAGCAACCGAAGCAGCCGATCCGCCTGATGAACCTCCAGGAATTCTTTTGTCTTGGAATATTGGGTTTATTGTAGGTCCATAATGGGAGTTTGTATTGGAAGATCCCATCCCAAATTCATCCAAGTTTGACTTACCAATGAGTGTCAGACCAGAACGGGATAGTAGAGATACAACAGTTGCATTGAATGGTGATTTGTAATTTTCAAGTGTGTGTGATGCAGAAGTGGTGAATCCAGATTGAGTCACTATATTGTCTTTACAAATGTATGTTGTATTTAAAAGGGGTCCTTGAGATGATACTGGTTCAATTTTTGTTTGTGAAATTAGGGAATTACATGAATCGTAGAGTTTAGATGATCGAACTGTAGATATCAATCGCTTAGTACTATATACAACTTGTTTCATTTGAGTGTTAAGTGGTGGTCTGCCCACAGTTGTCTCAAGTCCAAGTGAAAAAATTTAAAATTTTCACCAATCTTTTGACTCATCAACAAACAACAAAGAAGTAAGACCTTCCAAATGTCCAGTTTAGAAATCTTTGGTGCCAAGGGAAGCTCCTTATTAACTCTCTCAACCAATTTGAAGGTTTGTATCGCTGTTAGTGCATATCAACCTAATTTATCAGTTAGTGATGGTCCATCAGATGCATTACTTAAGAAATCAGATTTAATATTACATGAAGTTAATTCTGTAGTTAAATATTTGGCTAATGAATTCACTAGTGATTCAATTATTCAATTTGAAGAAACTGAATTATATAAAGCTTTGAAAAGTAACAAAAAGGAAAAGGTTTCTTCTGTAATTGCTAAAAATGCTGCTCCTTTCACCAAAGCTGATTTAACTCCAGCACAAATCATTTATTTTGCTTCAGTTTACCCTGTTTTAAAGGATACTCCTGATTCTTGGTTCAGTGAGTTCACACAACTCCCTCAAGTCGCAGCAGGTATCAAATTAGCACTTTCGATCACTACTTTAGAACGTGAGAAAGAAACTAATACTGGTGTACAACATGTTCATGTTGGTCATTTAGTTCGTCCACAAGCTAAAGCTATTGAACCTAAAGATGGGGAACGTAATATCTTAGTCACTTCTGCATTACCTTATGTTAACAATGTTCCTCATTTAGGTAATATCATTGGTTCGGTATTATCTGCTGATATTTATGCGAGATATGCCAAAAATAGAAATTATAATTGTTTATTTGTTTGTGGTACTGATGAATATGGAACTGCTACTGAAACCAAAGCATTAGAAGAGAAAATCACACCTCAACAATTATGTGACAAGTATCATGCCATCCATAAAGGTGTATATGATTGGTTTGATATTGGGTTTGATTATTTTGGTAGAACTACTACTCAAGCACAAACTGATATTGCTCAAGATATCTTTTTAAAGTTACATAAAGGAGGATATTTAGAGGAGAAAACCACTGAACAATTGTATTGTCAAGAACATAAGGCATTTTTAGCAGATAGATTTGTTGAAGGTACATGTCCCAAATGTCAATATGAAGATGCTAGAGGTGATCAATGTGATAAATGTGGTAATTTACTTGACCCTCTTGATTTAATTAATCCTAAATGTAAAGTAGAAGGTGCCACACCTGTGGTTAAAGAATCTACTCATATTTATCTTAAATTAAATGAATTAGAAGAACCATTAAAAAAATGGGTAGCTATTTCTGAAGAAAAGGGACATTGGTCGAAAAATTCCAAGACAATTACTAATTCCTGGTTAAAACAAGGATTAGAACCAAGATGTATTACTAGAGATTTAGTTTGGGGTACTCCTGTACCTTTAGAAGGATATGATCAAAAAGTATTATATGTTTGGTTTGATGCTTGTATTGGATATGTTTCCATTACTGCTAACTATTTCAAAGAAAGAAGTAAAGAATCAGGATGGGAAAATTGGTGGAGAAATCCTGAAAATGTTGATTTGTATCAATTTATGGGTAAGGATAATGTTCCGTTTCATACTGTTGTGTTTCCATGTTCTCAAATTGGTACTGAAATTGCTAGTGGTGATGTTTGGACTAAATTACATCATTTAAGCACTACAGAATATTTGCAATATGAAGGAGGGAAATTTTCCAAATCAAGAAATATTGGTGTTTTTGGTAATAATGCTGCTGAAACAGGTATTCCTGCTTCTGTTTGGAGATATTACTTGGCATCTATTAGACCAGAATCTTCTGATTCTCAATTCTCATGGGATGAATTTGTTACCAAGAATAATTCTGAGTTATTAGCTAATCTTGGTAATTTTGTTAATAGAATTGTTAAATTTGCCATTGCTAAATATAATGGAGTTGTGCCAAAGTTTACTACAACTGCTATTCCTGAATATGAAAAGTTTGCTAGTGAAATTAATTCATTGCTTTCACAATATATTGAAAGCATGGAAGCAGTTAATCTTAGAAAAGGGTTAGAACTAGCTATGCATATTTCATCAAAAGGTAATCAATTCTTACAAGATAATAAGTTAGATAATTCATTATATGCTAATCAACCAGATAAATCAGATGCTGTTATTGCTGTTGCATTAAACTTGGTTTATCTTGTAAGTGCAATTATTTATCCATTTATGCCAGAAACCACTACTAAGATTGACGAAATTTTAAATGTTCCTGCATTGTCAATCACTGATAAATTCGAATTAGTATTAGAGCCAGGACATTGTATTGGTAAAGCACAATATTTATTTAGTAGAATCGACGAAAAGAAAGTTGAAGAGTGGAGAAATAAATATGGTGGTAAAAAGCGAATTGTATAGATTGATATAGTTTAGTCTGTTAGATAAATATAAAGATGCAAGTAGATGACGTAATTGAGACTACAAGGAAGGTAAATACGTAAGAAGTGGGGGGATACAACTGGAACAAGTCCGAGATCAATTATGAACAAAGTAAGCAAAGTAAGTAAAGTAAACAAAGTAAAGAGTAAACAAAGTAAACAATGAAAACATTGTCTGTGTACAGTATGTAAATGTGGTATGTTATTTTTACCCTGGACGAAACTAGAACAAAAAAAAAAATTTCTACCCTATCGGATTACTATTCCGACACACAACCCATAGAATGTCTATTCTTATATATATTTAATAAATTCTTCTATAGATATTGTAGCTATGCACCCTCTCGTAATTAAATTTGTTTACGATTGACATATTATTCTTTGTACATCTTAAAATGTGGGGGAATTCTTTCTAATTTAGGTAATCTCCCCACATCCCCCGGAGAGGCGTATTGTTCTTGTTCTTATTCTTGTTGTTCTTGTTCTCACTCCACACCCCCACCCTCAAAAAAATATATATATATATTTACATTTTTATCCAAATTTCCTTCAAAAAAAAAAATTAAACCTTAACACCTTCTTTCTAGAAACATATAGCCAATGTCAGTATTATCAACAGGGATAAAAGGGTTAGTAGCTGGTCTTGTTCTTCCTCCAATTGTCACTAAATTTGTGATTATTCCATATATATTTCGAACTAATGTTCGAGAAATTCACTATATTCAACAAGAATTAGATTATGTTGGTTGGTTAGTTCGTAGTTTAGAAGAAAACAAAGGATATCATGAAGATGAAATGTATCGCCCTGCTACATACTATGGACCTTATCAACAATAAGGTTCCCTACATAGTTTGTTAGATTATTTATTAGGGGGGAAAAAGGGGGTATACGTCTATATATATATAAATAAATATATATAAAATAAATGTTTAATTTGTTACTCGTCTTCTTCTAACGATCCTTCTTCATCAAATGATTCATTGTCATATAACTCATCTTCGTCTTCTTGTAAATCTTGTAAATCTTCATCTGTCAAACTAACATTTTTCGCTTCCCAATTATTAAATTCTCGATTATCTTTAACATCTCCACCAGTTAATACTCGAATCAAATTTAATTTAGAACTAGGGGATAATTTTTTAAACTCGACTTTATCACGTTTATTGAATTCTTTTATGATTGGAGAATGTCCAATACTTTGTCCCACTTTAATAAATGTTTCTATACATTGATTTGAATTATTAATTAAATCACTATCAAATTGAAATAATTTTTTTTCAAACAATAAGATTATAGTTGATCCACCAAATTTAAAATATCCAATTTCATCACCTCGTTTAACTGTGTCTCCCTCTTTAATTACCAACACAGTAGATCCTACCATCATAGCACCTACAGCAATCATAATCACTGTACCGAAATCTTTTGTCTTGATTGGAATAATCGTTCTTATATTCTCTCCGTACACATCTAATTCCGATCGAATAGCCATAGGATTAACTGTATAGTATTCCCCATCAATTTCTTTCATATTTTGTATAACTCCTTCTACAGGTGAATGAAATCTATGATAATCTTGAGGAGCCAATCGGAAAATTCCTAATGAACATTCATTGGCATTAAATAAATCTGTAGTTTGTAAATTATTAAAATTTCCATTAAATAATTTCGCAATTGTGAAATTTCGTCCCTTAATCCATAATTTTGTTGCACTGTCGACAGTATCAAATACAACACATCGACAATCTGCTGGGGACAGAACAATCAAGGGGTTGGATTCATCTTCCAAAAGTCTTGCTTGAGGTTTTAACTTTCTATAGAAAAATTCATTAAATGTAGAGTATGCATTAGCATCTTCAATTAAATAATCTTTCAAGTTTAATCCATGGAATTTTATAAATGGTAATATATCGGATTTCAGTTGTGGATTGTCAAATTTAATACCTTGTTTAATACTTAATTTCTTTAATAATATTCTAATTCGTTTAGTTTTGGCCTTATCTAAACCTTTGTATAATAATCTTATACCTAATCGAACATATACTGACATCTTTTCTTCCATTATAATCCCGGTAATTCTATCTTGTACTAAGATATTAGCAGAATTCCCACCTAATTGATATTTCCCATAAGTTAATTTAATTAATAATTTAGTAAACCATTTCTTTGTTGCATGATGTGGAGTAACATATGAAGATACAAGTAATTTATTAACAATACTCCAATCTTTTGAAGCACAAATTGCGAAATGAGTAATTATATCTAAATCTTGTTGTTTTGAAAATCGTTTTTGATTACATATAGGACATCTTTCAAATTGAAATAATTTATCAGAATAACTTGTGAGAATATGTTTTTCAAGAGCATTTATAATTTCTTCATGAGTTAATAAATCACCTCCCCAGCCCAGTTTATTTAAACTTTGATAAAATCCATTAACAATTTCATCACTATTTAAACATCCAAATGTATCTAATAACGAAAGTAATTCAAAATAATCATACCCTTCACCATCATGAACTTTATATTGTTGTAAAAGGGTGCTCCAAAATTTTCTTCTTAAATCATCATAGGTTTCAAAACGAACTCGTATATTAAGTTCAGGTTTATAATCACCAAATTGTTCTAAATACTTTTCTTTGAGATTCAATGCTAATGACATAACTCGAAATTTTGACAGATCTAAATGTGAAGATGTTATAACTTTCTTTCTTGAGAATTTCTTCTTTTTTATTGTCTTGAGTAAATCTTCTTCATCATTTACAATTTTAATACTTATATTCAGAGGTTGATCATCAGTAGAAAACCCTTCTTCAATAGAATCGGTAGTTTTCATAATTGTAGCATAATCAGTTAAATCTCTTAATGGTAATGTAATATTAGCAATATTATCATGAAATGAAAAATGATCTTTATCTAAAACAAGAAATTGAATATTGAAATTAGTTTCTGAAGTTAATACTTCTAATGCAATTCGTTCATTAAATTGTGGATTTAATGTGTGACGTTTCCAACTAGTTCTAAATGTCTTTTTCCCAAATGTAACCACAACAAAAGGATCCATATCAAACCCAGTATGAGCAAAATTCCTAATTGGTGGTAAATTACTACATGATATAATTTCAATAAATGCAACACCGGAGATATCACTACCTTTACCTAACTCGTAATTGCCTAATACTGTCCCTTTTCTTGGTTTAAGTTTAAAACGAGATTTTTTAGGTGGACCAATTGAATCACTAGCAATCCAAGAATCATCAGTGAAATTATCTGAAGAAATTTCTGAAAATGAACTAGCATCTGTTTCTTGTTCTTCTTGTAATGATAATACTCGATTATGGGCACTTGGTCGATATTCATCACTTTCCTCCTCATCACTTACTTCCATTACATCGCCTGTATTATGATAAAACCCTTGTTCATCAGGTTTAACACTATCTGGTTCCAGTATGGGGTGAATCAATGACTCTAACCAATTTTTAAACAAAATCTCACTGGTTGATATTTCACTAACTTTAGTATTCAGGAGTAAACTACTTACAGTTTCAACACTACTTGCTGAATTATTCCTCTTGACGCTCCTTCTAACTTTTCTCCTTCTAGTAATTAGCTCAAATGAAGTTAAAATTGACCCTGTAATGAAACTTCTCTGTTGTTCATTAGAACTAAGTTTATACCATTTCAACTCTGTTTTTTCTTTAAATTTCCCATTTTCGTAAAACAAATCACGAAGAGATAATCTTAATTCCCCAAGATAATTCTTATATCGTTTATGTTTATCCCAAATTGTGAATATCACCATTTGTGAATAATCATTCAGTCTTAGAGGAACAATAATAGCATCATCCCAACTTGGTTGATTTGTATTTAGTTTCTTTGAAGTTGAAACAATAGTTTGATTGATTTGGATAATCAAAACAGGATTTATACTTTTTCTAGAAGAATATCTATGTGGTGTAAGTAAAGTAGTTGAACTAGTGGATACTAGATCTGCAGCTCTATTTGCATTGATTTTAAGATAGAGTCTGAAACTTGAATCAATTGGTGTAACAGTATTCGTACTTCCATTTTGTGAAGACGTTGATGAAGAAACAGAATTGGATTTGTTTCTAAATCTTTGTTTCATATTAAATGTATGGTCATGTAGCAAAACCGTCCAGATCTTAACAAAAAGTTGGTTGCCATTTTTTTTCCCCAAGTTGTATGTATGTTGTGAGGGAATTGCTCGTATTTACTGGGGTAAGTACAGCACATATCAAAGCAAAGCAACGTGTTTAAAAGAGGGGTCACGTAGAGTTAAAGTCAAATACGAAGAATTTCATATTCTTCGTATTTAAATTAAAATATATATCATGTATATATGTATATATGTGTATATGTATATATGTATAATTAATTAGGTTGTAGTACTTACTTCATTAACATTTCAACTACTTGTTTAACACTTAATCGCTTAATATCAGTATAAGTTTGTCCAGTTCCTACAAATAGAATTGGAACTTTTGTAGCCATAACCATATTAATCATAGTTCCAACTAAATCTCCCACAGTATCAACTTTAGAAATTATAAAAAAATCTAAATTTCGTTTATTTCCAAACGCATTATTAAAATTAATTGCTTGTTCAACAGAATCGGTACCTACTAATGCTTCACCAACCATAATAATCTTATCAGGATTTGCTGCATCGCCAAATTTCTTTAATGGAGCCATTAATTTTGTATTTGAATGAGTTCTACCTGCAGTATCAATTAAAACAATATCAAATCTTTCATCACTTGCAAATTGAATTGCCAGTTTTGCAGTTTGTACAACATGGTCACCTGATCCATACCCTTTTTCAAAAATATCAATTTTGGATGAAGTACTTGCCATCTCATTTAATTTTTTTAAATTGTTTACATGAACTTTTAATTGTTCTACTGCACCTGATCTAAATGTATCACAAGCACAAATTAATACATTTAAATTGTTTTGTAAAAACCAATAAGCTAATTTAGCAAGATTTGTAGATTTACCAACTCCATTAACTCCAACTACTGATATAACATATGGTCTGGTACCTCTGGTTTTCTGTTTCTTAATATCATATAATAAATCAGTAGACACATTAGGAGTTAAGATTTTAGTTAATTCATCAATTAACGTTTGTTTGTATATAGTCATAGTTATATTGTTTTTATTAGCTAATTTCGATTTTATTTTATCAATTATTGTCTTTGATGTTTGAGGAGCTATATTTTTGGAAATTAATTGATCGTGAAACTTTTTAGAAACTTCATCTACATTGATATTTCCCCCAAAGTATGAAGAGATTTTAGAAAAGAATCCAGTGCTAGTTGTCTGTTCTTCCTCTTCCTCATCTGATTCATTCAAAATTTCATTCAATTCATTAACAAGAACTAAATCATTATCCTTAACAAATGCAGATTGGTCAATATTTAGAATTGATTTATCAACTCCACTTTCACCTTCAACTTGACCATTAGAATAATCTAGTGCTTCACCTCCATCAAAATCAATCATTTCTTCTCCATCCCATTTCCTCATTTTCTTAGAACTTGAGCTCTTACCTTTCTTAACAGGAGGAGTACTAGTACCTGGTGTCTGTATCCCTGGTGTCTTATCCCTTGGTGTAGACACTTGACTCTCCTCTTTTTTTAACTTCATCAATTGATTAAATTGAAGATCAACCAATTTCTTCAATTTTTCATCAACACTACCCTCCTCTTCACTCAACTTAATAAATGTCTTTAGAATACCCAGTAAAGTCAGTTTAATACGTTCACTATCAATAGTAGTAACAGCATCAAAATACAATGCCACATAAACTTCACTCTGACCATCATCCAACTTCCTACTCAAGCTATAAAATCGTTTCTGATGAATCGTCACTGTATGAAAATTATTGCCTAATTCAATACAAGTTTCATTAACAATATTAGAAATTAATTCATTAAAAGGATGGATTTTGGAATTGTATTGATAATCTATCTTGCCTGATGGTCGAAATATTATAAGTGATTGAGACATTTTACTAGGCAATTGATGTTAAAAGAGAATCAACAAGGACTAACTGTTGAGTTGTTTTTTGAATGACGAATCCACAAAAAAAAATTGTTAGTGAATAAAATGAAACCAGCAAAAAAAAATGGCGTCACAGACAGGATTCGAACCTGCGAAGGTAAAACCCAACGCCTTAACCGCTAACAAATAGCAGGGCGTCGCCTTAACCACTCGGCCACTGTGACCTGTTTTATTTTTTATTGAAATTTTCACGTCATTGAATCTAGGACGTATATATATTTCAATCATTCTTTAATTACGTTAACTATCTTGTTAATTAATTATATACGCGTTTCCACTGTTACCTTGCCATTGTTCCCAACCATCAATCTATAGTTGGGTGGGCCTGAAATTCTTCTGAAAAGATGTTGATTTGGTTAAGGTCAAGAAATTTGTTTATTAAGTTTATCACTTGATAAAGTTCAAAATTATTAGTTTAAGTCATGTATTTTGATTTCTATGATGAATATAGATCTATTTTTTGATTGGAGAGGAAGTTTTCCTAGTTGCTACTGAATTAAGTGGTAAAATATAATTTTCATAAATATATTTCCTAGTGAAATTTTGATTCTGTTTACTAAAAAAGGATTAGGAAGGTAAATTTACCATATTTGAAATAATAAGGGTCCAAATCCATTAGGAACTAATATTCATTACGCTAATACTGATATAGTGAAATGTCGTGCTTGCCAGAAGAACTTATCTACTACATATTAACCTATTTAAACCAAACTCAAGTCACAAAGCTAAGATTAGTCAACAAAGAGTTATATGAATTAGCCACAATCAAGCTAGATCATACTGTACATTTTCAATTTTGCAAAAACAAGATATTGGTTACGGATTACCTAAGTTTAGTAAAAAACTTTTCTATTCAAGAAAATTACGTAGATCAAGACGGTGAACCAAATCTAGTTATTCTAGCAAATTAAACCCCAAAACGAAATTAACAAGGCGCCACTACTTTGGGCCTAGACTTAAATGTCTGAAACATCAGAACAATATATACCTGAGACTTGATCCTTTATATCTTGATAAACTAAATGTTGAATGTATTTTCTCTCCATTTGAGATTGATCGAGATAATTACATTGTCAAACAATTACATTTCTTTGCTGACCTTATGTTACCAAATAGCACAAGCAGTATCAATCGATTGAAATCTTTGGAATATTTTGGGCTTTATGGGTCCGGGTTTCCTCAATTCTTTACTGAACTTTAAAATCAGGGCATAAAAAAGTTGAAAGTCAAACAGTAGAATATCTATATTACAACTGATATATCTGATGTCACTCATTTGGAAAAAATGGATGATCATTTCCTTTTGGAAGGGATAGTTACGTTTCAATTAACAATGAAATATTATAATATTCCTGACCCTGTGAAATTGGATATTTGAAAACTATTCTCTAGGTTACTGAATTTTAGGAACTTACAGTTGTCAAATCAAATTATAGGAATCGAAAATATTCTGGAAGAATTCAAACCAAGTACAATTGAGAATTTGGCTTGTCTACATAGTTTCCCATGTTCAAACCTAGAAATCATTTTAAGAAACCAGCAAAAATCAATCAACACAATCAGATCGGGTGGCTTTTCGAATTTCACTAATTCAAAAGACGAAAAAGTTTACACCCATCCAAGTGCTGCTAGCCAGAAATCTATTAAATTCATTCAAATGGTTCAAGATAATATCAACCTATACCCCAAGTTGAACAGAATAATAGTTTAAAGCTGGTATTACTCTGTAAAGAGAATGGGTGAAAACATAGTGATTACACGGATCAATTAGGTGAAATTATCAATTGTATACTGTTGGATAATGAGGGAACCTAAAGGATAGATCTGATATGCACTAGTGCAAGATCATGTTGAATGTGGATTTTTTTGTAAAGTTGTAACGCTCCAGCGATTTGGTATTGTCTTTGTTTTGGGGGTCTTTTTTTGCAGCAATTGATATGGCATTATATTTCTTTTCCCAGATCGTTTTCTTCTATATTCCAACCAATATAGATAATGCCTCCACATAGAACCGAAGATTAATCAACAGAGAGTGGGGGTCAAGACACAATCCAGGAAGAAGAACGAAAAGAATCAGAAGAAAACCAGGGTGCACTTTACATGTAGTTTATCGTCCTCATGCATTTATTATATACGGACCTAAGAATTCTTTGAATTTCACTATGGATTATGATAGTTCATTAATTGATTTCAATTTTTTAAGTAGCTTAGTTAATGTGTAGAATTTGAAATTTGGAAAACCAGTGAAATCGTAGGTTTCTGGAAAATTTAAAGGGTTGATAATAATCTAATGATTAAAATTAAGGTAATTAATGAAAATTTTAAAGATTTTATTAAATAATAGCGTAAATACTGGACATTTTTATGAAATCATTTTTGAAAAAAAATTGCAACAATTCTGGATAAATATGAATATGTTTGATTGTTCTTAGATATCAACTACACCAAGTACATAAAAGCTCAAGGTGATATCATTTATGATAAGAAAAGTTACAAGTTACACTTAAGACTAGTTTAGAGATAATTTATTGTACTTGAAAGTATATATTATTCGAAAGAAGTGAATCTATTTTTTGACGATTGAATGATCCCTAAAACTTAAAGAACATGTCCAATCAAATATAATCAGAGACCAAATCATTGACGTGTTATAAGAACTAAACCACATCAACCAGAAATCAATCTACTTGATATTTCTGAAACATCTATCTATTATGAATACACAAATGAACCTTTAAAAAATAGCAAAGAAAACAATAAGACAAATCAGGGCAATCAGCGATAATTTACATAATAATATCGCTTCAAAATAGAAAAACTTTATCGCCAGCCACATTGTACTTAATATATGCATAATGGAAACATAACCAAAGTTATTCTTCTCAACATCTGAGATTGTAGGAGGATCCACCTCTTCAAATGCCAATTGAATAGTATCACCAATTGGATTTTTATCAGAATACCTAATTTCATATCCATTAACCACATAAATCATATCTGGGCCATTAAATCTAACTAGATTATCTTCTAAAGATACTTGAACATTAGTTTCATTGCTTAATCCAACTTTATCATCCAATAGTACAAAGTACATTAACCTACCAGAAACTTCAGAATATAAACTTCTAGTTTCATTATCATATTTAAACACTGATCCATCACCAAAAATCAAAGAATATGGTTCCGTTTTCATGAAAGTTATCAGTTTATTATTAATTTCCGGTATGCTACTTCGAGAATATAATTTACCATTCACAATGGCTGCGAAAACCTCTCTTATGAAAAGAAATGAATAAATGAATGAATGAATTTGCATGAATAGTTGTACTTGAATGAATAGTAGTCATTAAATTGATTTAATTTTAAAAAAAGAGAATCTTTAGGGGTCATTTTAAATTATAAATATTTAAGAAATAAAGTTAACCGTCAATGATGAGTTTTTCCTAACACGAACTGTGGGGAAATAAATTTCTCACCCCTCAACCCCCCTCCGAGAAATGTTTCAATTGAAAAACAATTGTCTGCACAGAATTACTGTTGTTGGAACACATAAAGTTTAGAGATCATTCATCTATGTTGTTAATATTTCTTGACGGTTCTAAAGTGTGTTAGAAATTAATCCTGTTTCTAGCATTTGTTATCTTTACAAAAAATCCAGGAAACTTTTCTTTTCCTATCAATGGTTGGTTTTATTGAGAATTCTGCTTGGTTGGGCGCAGGATCCGATCAGAGTTGCTGAATGGAGACGAATAATACCATACATCAGTTACAGTGATGAACGCTTTCATGTAGATACATCGTTGTATTGAACAAGACTTAGTAAGAGAAAATTTCATATAATATAGATTCTCGTATGAAAATCTTTGATGGTTGTGTGGATTTCTCTGGAACGCGTATATGTGTAAATCTCAACAGGTTTTTGTTTGTTTTACACCCAAAAATGTAAACAATGATCTGACATTTCTTACCCTTTGAATATTGAAACTTTTTTCATGTAAAGAGAATGGGAATTTTCTAATTTATTTCATCTTCAATCTTTCCTTGCTGATGATACACTTTCAAGTACTACTTTTATCATAACAATAAAACTTCTGTCAAGTCAAACAACCAATGATTCAAATTGATCCAATTTAGAGACTGTCATAAGGGTTATATCATTCTCTGTTGTAGTATAACTTTGATCAAAAAAACAACTTGGTGCTATTGTAAAGAAAGGGGTTTTCCCTACAAGAGTTTTCTGAATTAGAACATCATTTAAATCTGAGAGCTATTGTTACAACAGAGGGATTGTCAAAAAATAAAAAGCCAAGGCGCTGAGTACAATCAAAATATAAGAAGAACTCATAAGAAATACGACAACTTCTTTACAGTGATTTAAGTACTAACAGATTGAAATAATTACTTCCATGGAGGAATATGTTAGCAATATAGACTTTCTCCCATTTTGCATCCATTCCTTGAAATCGGTAGGCACACACCCTTTACACCTTTTTCATACACGAAAAAAAACAACCATATTAACAGAAAAGCAACAACACCAGTTTACCTTGATTCACCTCTACAATGGCTTATTATCAACCACAGGGGAATACACCCCAAAACATGCAATTCTATCAATCCAATTATTCATACCAACCACAACAACCACTAGCTGGAACTAGTAATAGTGGCAACACTTTACCTAATCCACCTCTTGGCGCCATGGGAACTATGGATAATGCATTTGGTGCTAATATCAATGTAAGTGGAGAAATGGGACCAGGAGAATTAACTCCAGGGTTATTGGCAGCATTTGGTACTTCGGGATATCCTGGAGAACCTCCATTATTGGAAGAATTAGGAATAAATTTCCAACACATTAAAGATAAAACACTTGCAGTATTAAATCCCTTGAATAAAAGTATAACTTCAGATATAATGACTGATTCTGATTTAGCAGGACCAATATTGTTTGTATTGTTATTTGGAACATTATTATTATTAACTGGTAAAGTTCAATTTGGATATATTTATGGAGTTGGATTATTTGGTATTGTTAGTTTACATTATTTATTTAAATTCATGAGTAGTAATGAGACTCAAATTGACCTAGCTAGATCTACATCAGTGCTTGGATATTGTTTATTACCTCTTGTTTTAATAAGTGTTATTGGAGTTATAACTTCGTTGGATAATTTAGTGGGATATATTTTAAGTGTAATTGCTGTATTATGGTGTACTTATTCAGCATCAGGATTTTTCGTTGCAGTATTGAAATTACACAATGTAAGATTGTTAATTGCTTATCCATTATTTATGTTTTATGCTGTATTTGCTTTAATGGCTATATTTGTTGAAAAATCACCAAACGTTCCAAAGGCGACTGCATAGATTTTGTAATAGTTCATAGATTTGAAAAAAAAAGTTCTTGAAAGTATCCAATTGTAAACAATATGCCCCCTTACAACATGCTTACTCGATCTCGAGTTGCTTCTCTATTTAGGCGATTCAATTCAACTAAACCTTTCTATACAACAACTCCAATTTTCTATGTCAATGCTGCTCCTCATATAGGTCATTTTTATTCAATGTTATTAGCAGATGTTAGAACACGATGGGAAAAACTCAACCCCAAAAACAAAGCATATTTCTTGACTGGAACAGATGAACATGGTCTCAAGATTCAAGCAGCTGCTGAGAAACAAGGAATTGATCCTAAAGTTTTTGTTGATCAAGTATCAAACAATTTTAAAGAATTAGCCAAACTTGTTAATATAAAGTATGATCGATTTATAAGAACTACTGATGCTGATCACATTGCATTAGTTCGTCAATATTGGGAAATGATGATGGGTAAGGGTTATATTTATCAAGGATCACATAAAGGGTGGTATTGTGTTAGTGATGAAACTTTTTATCCTGATAATCAAATTGAAGAATTTGTCAATAGCGAAGGAGAAACTAGGAAAAGGTCAATTGAAACTAAAAATGAAGTTGTTTATCATGAAGAAATCAATTATTTCTTTAAATTATCTGAATTTCAAAGTCAATTATTGACATATCTTGAAGAAAACTCTGATTTTATTAAACCTAAATCCAAGTATCAACTAATAGTTAACGAATTATCCAAGGGTGACCTCCCCGATTTATCAATTTCTCGTCCAGCATCAAGATTAAAATGGAGTATTGAGGTTCCTAACGATCCCAGTCAAAAAATGTATGTTTGGTTTGATGCACTTTTAAATTATTTAACAGCAACTGGATTCCCAAAGGGATTCACAATAAACAAACAAGGTCAATATATAACCCCACAATCAAACATTTGGCCAGCTACACATGTCATAGGTAAGGATATTATTCGATTCCATTGTATATATTGGCCTATTTTCTTAATGGCGGGTAAAATTGAACTCCCAAAACAAGTCATTGTTCATTCTCATTGGCTTGTAGATGGAGTTAAAATGTCCAAAAGTTTAGGAAATGTCGTTGACCCAATTGAAATTGCCAAATATTATGGAATTGATCCTGTAAGGTTTTTCCTTATTGAAAATTCCAATATTTCTGATGATTGTAGATTTAATGAAGAGGCACTTAGTAGTACTAGAGATATGTTACTTGGGAAATATGGGAATTTATTTATGCGTATTGGAGCCAAGAATTTTAATGTATATGAATCAGTTCAAGATTATCACACAGGAAAGTTTAATAATATTGAAGAGACGATAAAGGAGCATACTATCAATAAGGAATCTATTGATTCCCTTATTGAACAAAGAAAAGATTTAATTACCAAACTTGACACATTGTATGAAACAATGAATGATAATTTTGTTAGCTTTGACACTATAAAAGCAATGCAAACTTGGTGGGCAGTATTAGATTCTACTAATGGAATCTTTCAAACTGCTGAACCTTGGATATATGGTAAACAGATTAAACAAGAATCTCCAAACAAAACTGAATACTCAAAATTGATAAATTATTATGTATTTTTATGTGCTGAAACATGTAGAATCACATCAATATTACTTCAACCAATTGCCCCTGATTTAGCAGAAAGAATGTTGGATAGATTAGGTGTATCGAAAGATTGTCGAGATTCTTCGTTTGCTAAATTTGCGGCTGATTCTAATTATGGAGTAGGCGCAAATGACAAGGGACATAAAGTACCACTTGAAAAACTTGAACCTAGATAAAAGTAACAATATTGTATATACCTTGTAAATAGACACATAGATATAAACTTATCACAATAGTAGACTATATGAACTTCTCTCTATACAACACATATAAAGTTCACCTGCATATAATTATGATCACGTGATTGGATTTTCCATTTCGGGAAAGGGAAAATAATCGAATTAACAAACAACAAAATTCAAAGATTCAAGTTCCCACATAACAACAATTCACATAGTTAACCCACGATAATTAGATTTGATTACACCGGTTGCAAAAATTGCAACCATTTTTCAAAGGTATTGAAAAGATAGATGGATAATATATTTTTGAAAGTGTGTTCAAGACATATATATAGTACAATTTATCACCTGTACAGGATTTTCCAGTATTTCAAAACAATCAATAACTTTGAAAACATATCTTGATGTATAAAGTCATAGTTTATGTATGTGTTATATACTACCTCTTGTTTATCGTAATAGTTCAAATTCAGTTTCGTAAAAAAACTTCAGTAATTTTTGGTATGATTGGACGTGTACCAACCAATTCCTCATACAAAAAAACAAAAGTTTTGAACAAAAACAACGACAACCAAAACTTACAACCAAAATTTGAAAGGCAAATCAACACTCCCAAGAATTCAATTCAAATTCAAAGTTTTTTGTATATTTACAGTATTGATCTAGGATAGTTGTTGCTTTCATTATATTTCCAATTTCATCTGTGACAAATCCTCAATATTCAAACTTAATTCTCGTGTTGTAATATATAACCAAAGCAAACAAAAAAAGAATAGTGTGTAGACATAAGAAATGCCAAACAGGGGAAAATCAAGATATATTCCTGATGAGGATGGAGATTTCGATGATAATGAAGAATTGCCTCCTAGAAGGTCTAGCCGTGTGACGTCATATAAGGAAGATAATGAAGAACTAGACTTTGAAGAAGAACAAGAACAAAAGCAAGAACAAGAACAAAAGCAAGAACAAGAGCAAGAACAAGAGCAAGAGCAAGAACAAGAAATTGCTCCTAAAGAAGTAGAACCTGAGCTAGAAGTAGTAGAAGACGAAGAAGATCCCTTTGAAGATTCTTCAACTGAAAAAGACGATGGTGGGGACGATTATATTGAAGATGACAATGGTGATAATGAAGATGATGAACAAATTACTTCTCGTAGAAGGAAACGAGGAAGAAAACAATGTGGTAGAAACAGACATATTCCTTCGGATGATGAATTTTATGATGATGGAGATGATGATGATGATGATGATATTGTTAGTGATGACGATGATTTCGTGGAAAAGCTTCAACAACGTAATTTTATAGTAGAAGATGAAGAAGACGAAGATGGCGTCTATGGTGTATCCAAACCTAAAAAGAAGAAAGCAAAGAAAGCACCAAAAAAATCAAGATCTGGTTCACCTAAACGAAGTACTAGGTCTGGAAAAGTATTTGGTCTTGATGAACCTTTACCTATTGAAGCTGAAACTGATGAAGATGATATTCAAAAGGAAATTGCTGATTTATATGACACCTCGCCAATCAAAGAAAGCCCTGTTCAACATAAATTACGAGAACGAGCAAAAGTCGATTATACAATCCCACCACCAATAACCAACGAATCAATGCTTGCTGCATTCCCTCGAGCAAATACTCCTAAACGAGGAAGAGGTAGACCAAATTATAATAAAAGTGAATTTAGAAAAATCTTATATCCCACGGCAGGTCCATTTGGTGGCAGTGATGTAATTTCTTTATTTGGTACAAATATACCTCCTGGTGGTATTCCAATTCAAAATATCCCCGGAATGCCTCAACAAAATAATTTAACTGCTATTGGTCAAAATTTAAGTGATTCGGATTCTTCTGAAGATGAAATTGCACCGGTTAACGGAGAAGCCACTGTTTCTAAAAAAATCCCCAAATCAAAACCTAAAAAGTTAAATGATAATAAGAAAAAAAGTAATCTTTCCGATACTGATCCTCTTGGTGTTGATATGAATATTGATTTTTCTGTAGTTGGTGGTTTAGATAGTTATATTAATCAATTAAAGGAAATGGTTGCCTTACCTTTACTTTATCCTGAATTGTATCAAAATTTTGGAATAACTCCACCTCGAGGTGTATTATTTCATGGTCCTCCAGGTACAGGTAAAACATTAATGGCAAGAGCATTGGCTGCTAGTTGTTCAACTTCAGAACGAAAAATTACCTTTTTCATGAGAAAAGGTGCAGATTGTTTAAGTAAATGGGTAGGAGAAGCTGAAAGACAATTACGATTATTATTTGAAGAAGCCAAGAATCAACAACCTTCAATTATATTTTTCGATGAAATTGATGGATTAGCTCCTGTACGTTCTTCTAAACAAGAACAAATTCATGCCAGTATTGTTTCAACTTTGTTGGCATTAATGGATGGTATGGATAATCGTGGACAGGTTATTGTAATTGGAGCAACTAATAGACCAGATTCTATAGATCCTGCATTAAGAAGACCTGGGAGATTTGATCGAGAATTTTACTTTCCCTTACCTGATATACCTGCCAGATTAGAAATTTTACAAATTCATACTAGAAAATGGCAACCCGCGTTACCACCAGTGTTCTTAAAGAAATTGGCAGAATTAACTAAAGGTTATGGAGGTGCTGATTTACGAGCATTATGTACTGAAGCTGCATTGAATAGTATTCAACGGAAGTACCCCCAGATTTACTTTAGCAATGATAAATTAAAAATAAATCCTGCAAAAGTTACTGTAATTGCACAAGATTTTATGAAAGCAATGGAAAAAATTGTTCCATCAAGTGCAAGATCTACATCTTCTGGTTCTTCACCATTACCGGAACATTTATCACCATTACTTGAAGAAAATTTCCATGAAATCACCACCAAATTAAATGAATTACTTCCAGGAATCAAGAACTCCACCAAAACAACCACATTAGAAGAAGCGAAATATTTAGATCCTTCAATAAAAGATCAAGATGGAGGATTCTCGAAACATCAATTACTTAAGAGTTTAGATACTTCTCGAATCTTTAAACCTCATTTACTTATATCTGGTCCTCAAGGTAATGGTCAACAATATCTTGGAGCGGCAATCTTAAATCATTTGGAAGGTTTTCAAATTCAATCACTTGATTTAGGAAATATGTTTGGTGATGTTACACGTACACCTGAACTGACTATTGTTCAAGCATTTGTTGAAGCAAGAAGGCATCAACCAAGTATAATATATATTCCAAATATTGAAGTTTGGTTTAATGTTGTTCCTTATACTGCGAGAGCCACATTGATTAGTTTATTCCGAGGATTGAAAAGTAATGAACGAGTATTAATGTTGGGTATTTCTGATTGTGAAGTTGAAGAATTAGATGATGAAATTAAAGATGGATTTGGATTTGGAAAAAATAATAATTGTATGGTGCAATTGAAGACTCCTAATCAAACTCAACGGGAAAATTATTTTGCTATATTATTGATAACTATTCATATGAGACCATTTGAGTTTATTAATGATTTAGAAAATCGACCATTACGTAAATTAAAGCAATTAAAAATCGTGAAAGAAGGGAATAAAACTTCCGATGAAGCTCTGACTAAACAGAAAATCAAGCAGCAAGAATATCAAGATACAAAATTAAAGAATATTCTCAAGATTAAACTTGCTGGATTAATGGATCTTTTCAAGAATAGATATAAACGATTCAAAAAACCTATAATTGATGAAAATTTCTTGATTCATTTATTTGATCCTTCTGTTCTTGAAAACCCCTTGAATTTATATGAAGTACTTTACGTTAAATCTGATGATCCGGAACACAAGAATATGATTAAAGAGTTGACAACTGGTAGATATTATTATAATATGGATTTAGATACTATTGAAGAACGATTATGGAATGGATATTATAGTGAACCTAAACAATTTCTCAAGGATATAAAGATGATTGTTCGAGATTCAATAACTTCAGGTGATAGAGAACGAATTTTAAAAGCCAATGAGATGTTGACTAATGCTCAATTTGGAATTGATGATTTCTCAACCCCAGAATTTTTAAAGAATTGTCGAGAAGTAAGAGAACGAGATTTGAAGAAACAGGAGAAGTTATTGGAAGAACATAAGAGATTACAAGAAGAATTTCAGAAACAAACAGAACTTACTCAAACTTTGACTCATGAAGTAATTGAAATTGGCGATGAAAAGCAAGTGAATGGTGAGGTTAATTTAGGAGTGGTGGTGTATTCTGAGCCTGGGCTTGCGAATAGTATAATCACTGAGGAGCCAACTGAAGTGATTGGAGAAACAACAGAGCAGAGTGAAGTTACTACTGTAGAACCAGTGGCACCTATAGAAGTTGCAGAGCCTGCAGAGCCAGCAGAACCAGAATCCGACTCAGAATCTGAAACTGAAGAACTCAACATCGGTGAATCCAAACAAGTCATTCTTGATGAAAATATCTTACAATCTTTAATCAATACTCTTGTTATTTCCACTAACAATTATAATATTGAAAAATTAGAAAATGTCATGGCTAAATTAATGGATATTGTTTGGAAAGATAGAAATAAATGGGATAAATCAGAAACTTTACAAAATCTTAAAACTTCCATTGAATCTTTATAGACTTTTTTTATGTATAATACAAAAACACACTTATATACTAATCTTCAGCACTTCCATCTCTTGGTCTATAAATAACATTATTCTCTTCTAAATCTCTAATGATATCAGGAGGTAATTTCCCATTGACTTTAACTGCATATAGACCAGGACTAAAAGAATCTATTCGCAACCATCTTGCCACCCAAGATTCTTTATTATCAGCACCTAGTGCTACTGTTCCTTCAAATGATGGTGATGTACAATCTTGAATCTGTCCATCTTCATTATCTTGATAATGTAAAAGACTCTCACAATTTGGGCATCCAGTAGTATAGAATTTCTTAAACAGTTGGATTATACCACAGAGCATACATGCTCTCTCTGATCTAGTGGACATATACGGGGGAGTTGTTGTTTACTAGTTCTTTAATTTTCAGTTTCTTTTTCAACGTTAAATAGAATTGGAAAAAAAAGAATCACGTGATCCGGAATACAAAAAAAATTGTTAAAAAATTGAAGAATTAAAGCAACAGAGTTAGAACAAGAGAGAAGGAAGCAGTTGTACAAGAGAGAAGGAAGTTGTTGAACAACAAGTAAACAATGTTTAGAGGTCCAATTAGAATAGGGATATCGTTATCTCGCGCAAGAATAACACAGACACGACAGTTTTCCTTTGATTATCACTCAGTAATAAGTTCAATGACTGAAACTATACAATTAGCCCATAGTTATACAGGAATACCTTGGTGGGCATTAATACCCTTGACGACATTTACCCTTCGTTCAGTATGGACTATGCCATTAGCTGTTCTACAAAGGAAAAGAATTCAAAAACAAAGTGAATTGAAACCAATAATTAGTGCTACTACCCCTGTAGTTAAAGTAAGTTTAGCTAAAAAGGCCCAAACAGCTAAAAGGAAAGCAGAACAAGATGAAAATATTCTACCTATACAACAATCACCATTGGCTTCAATGACATATGAACAGATTTTAATTCTAAGTTCAAAGGAAACAAGAAAGAGACAAAAGGAATTATTTAAGAAACATAATGTTGAAATTTGGAAGAATTTCATATTACCAGCATTTCAAATTCCTCTTTGGATAACCATGTCTTTAACTATGCGTGATTTAAGTGGATGGACTACTTGGGATAACATTAAGAATAAAGCACTTGATCCAACATTGTATGAAGAAGGATTATTATGGTTTCAAGATTTAAGTATTGCTGATAATATGCATATATTCCCCATAATTCTTGGAGTCGTCACATTATGTAATGTAGAATGGACATTTAAAACATTGGAACTTTCTCGATTAACAATGAGGAATAAATTAAGACCAACTTTAACTTCATCAATTTCAAACGTAGCAAGAATGTCAATTGTGTTTATGATGGCTATTTCTTTACATGCTCCAGTAGCATTAACTTTATATTGGTTAAGTTCTCAAGTTTATTCCTTGATTCAAAATGTAATTATGGATTTAACTATGCCAATTTCATTTACTCCAATCAAAAGATTGAATTGGCCAAAATCAAAGAGTAATGAAGCTATAGATATTTTTCAAAAATAAAAGTATCTTCTTGTAAATAGTTTATATACTTTGTTTATATACAGGAAAGTGATTTCAACATCCAAACTTGCGACTTTATCACCAACCTCCACATTGTAATACTTACACACCATAGTACACTAACATGGGAAAAATAGATGAAATTCGAGAAGCCAGCATTCAATTATACACAGATATAATATCTGAACTTTCAGAAACGCGTGGACAATACGATAATAATACCAAATCTTTCCTTCAATTAACAGTATGGAAACAACAACAATTACCTGAACTCTTAGTTGAACGACTTGAGAAAACCAATTCAATTTGGTTAACTAAAGATGAATTAGTCTTATTAATGGATTGGAAATTAGTCAATGGGAAATTTAGACCAACATTACCCAAATTAATTCAATCCAATGATCCAGATACTGTAGAAGATGTTACAAAACGAGGATATCAAATATGGTTAGATTTTATCAAGAAAACAGGCAAGGATGAATTATGGAATATGCATGTTTTCAAGGAGAGATTGAAAGTATCGATTAAAAAGTTATGTGAATTGCGAGGTGTTGGTCCTGCCACTGCTAGCTTAATTCTCAGTATTACTCATAGAATAAATGGATATTGGTCACCGCCATTTTTCAGTGATGAAAGTTTCTTATATTATGTGAAACCACAGGGGAAGGTTAAATATACTGTCAATGAATATATTGATGAGTTGTTACCAGTTTATATTAATTTGCAAGAGAAAGACCCTAGTGTAACTATGGATGAATTAGAACGAGGTGCTTGGTCGTTAAAGATGTATGAATTGTATAAAAATACTAAATTAAAGAATTTGAAATATCCACCTGGGAGTAGCGAGGAACCAAAGAAGGAAGTGAAGAGAACAAGAAGGACGGTTGAAAAGGACCTGAAACTGAAACCAAAACCAAAGTCAAAACCAAAAACTACAAAATCAACAGCCAAAGTTATAAAAAAGACAACAAAGACTAAAGTAAAGGTTGAAACAACAACTACAACAAAGCCTACACGCAAATTACCAAAATCGACATTAGCAAAAGTTTCAAACATTTTAAAACCTCTACGTAAAAACATTTCAACTAAATAATGTGTATTATTGTCCTATAAATCCATATGATCTTTTTCGAAATTAATCAACATAAATTTATCATCATTATAATTAAGACTTAACGTATTAATATTCTTATCAACATTTTCAAAAATATTTTCTAAATTACTAACCTTTTTAAGTCCAACATGAGTTAATATTGCTCGATTAATCTCTCCCCATAATGTAAGCAATTGTTTATCAAAATCATCAAGAATTCGACAAGCTTTAGGTAAATTTCCAAGAGATTGAGCCAGTTCAATAAGTAATAATGAAGATACTTGATTAATTTGACTTAAATTTTCTTCGTGTTTATACTCAGAAACTAACTTTTCTCGATAAATTAATGCTTGTTGGTATAATTCTTGACTTTCTTGATCTAATTTCTTACATTCAACAAATGACTTAACTATGTGAATAAATTTAGCTAATTTAATATCAAAAACCATATGGGGACCTTTATGACTGTGTAAAATACTAGGATATTCCAATTCAAGAAATTGTAAAACTTCATCAAATTGTTTATTAATAATATGTTCCTTAATAAGGTTTCTATTGACAGTATGAGATTTCATTAATAAATCTCGATCTTCTTGAGATTCCATCAGTTGAGAATTGGGATCAATTTCCAATGATAATGCCCTTAAATCAGAATCAAATGCTTTAAAGGTATTGATATATCCTTCATGATTCAAATAACCTTTAATTAACTTGTTCAACATAAATGAATCTTCGTTTATATTTAGTAATGAACGTTCAATTGCAGTTGAAGGTCGTGAATTATCTGGATCTAATCCTTTATTAACTTGAATCTTATCTAACAATGATAAATATAAAAACTTTTGATTTTCATGTTTAAAACTATTAATATAATTATTCATATTCAATTTAAACTCTTTAAATCCAAAATTCGTCTTGATTTTTAATTTTGAAGCTTGTCCAGAACCTACTTCTAAATCATTAATTTTAAATCCAATCATTGGATATATTGAATTATCTTTACCTTCAACAAATAAATTATCATTTGAAGGATTACTAGAAATTAATTCATCATAGGTGATAACTCTAGTAAACACTCCATTCAAGGTAATAAATAATGATTTATTGATAAAATTAACTCCACATCCTATTATATCTGTTTTATGTACTCGTTTCATATAATTTTCTTCAATTAATCTTGTCTTGAATGGAATTCCTAAATCAATTTTCCCACAATCTAATTCATTTAAATTTGTCCCACGATTCATAGCACTCATTCTTCGATTCATATTTAATAATTGACTACGTTGTAATGATTCAATATTTTTAATTGAATTATAGAAATTTGAATCCTCAAAATTAACAGCAAAACTACCTTTAAATTCACCTGGTTTTGAACTTAAAAGTTCTTTAATTTCCGAACTTGATCCTGTTGAAGTAGTCATGGTAATATCATCAGAATCATTTAAAAAAATATGATTCTTGACTTTTTCTAAATCAAGTGGAGTAGCTGAAGATGTTGATGTAGATGAACTTGAAGTATCATCAAGATTAAAGAATCTTTTTGTAAATCCAACACATAAATTAAGTGAAGAATCAGAATTCACTGAAACATCACTCATGGAAATTATTGGTTTGAAATTAGTAGCTTCAGTAATCTCCTGAACAATTTCAATTTCATAATAGAAAACCCCACTTGATGAACAAATTGGTTTATCAGTTATAAAATTAAAATAACGAGGAGTTGTCAAATCTAAATCTTCATATTGAGATTTGTCCTTGCCTGTACTTAAACATATATAAGAATTCCCATTTGAATTATCAATATTTAAATTCAAACAATCAGATAAATAATTTAAATATCGATTAGGAATTAAAGGTACCCAAGATATAGGCAATGGATATTGAAAATAATCTTCTTCATTATTCCCAAAATGAACAAAACTAGGAGGGAGTTTATATTTATGATCAGACTTTAACTTTATCAACATAATTAATTCTTTCAATGACATATTCATATATTTCTTGTATTCTTTTTCAAATTGAGCATCTGATAAAGTATTGAAATTAACTTCTCCAACAGTATGAGCTTTGAAAATTGATGGTTGAGTGCCAGAACTACCACTACTAGCACCACCAGAAGTAGCTTCAAATAATGTATCTCTGTCTAAATTTGGTTTATCTGTCTTTTCATGCTCACCATCTTCATCATCTTCAAGTAATCGATTCTTGAAAATTTCATATAATTCAAATATTCTATCAGAATTATTTGCTAATCGGTTAAATTCCATAGGATTGGCACCTAAAACCCCCAAAATAGCCAATTTATACAATACTTTTTCCTTAATTATAGCATTCAAATAAGGATCAGATGAGAATTGGTGGATATGTTCTCGCTTAAGGTGTTGTTTTGTTTTAATATTGTTATAATGATAAGGTGAATCAGGGGTAATTACATTAAGTAAACTTAATTGTTTATTGTGTTGAGCTAATTGTTTTTGTAGTTGGGATCCCATACATGTGTTGAGAAGATATGGAGGAATGATATATATGAGGGAAGTTGAAGGAGAATTAGGTGTTTTACCTTTAGTTATTGATGGCATAGTTGGGATCAACATAGTGTGGAGTGACGTGGGGTTGCAACAAACAGGAGCAAATAGGGGGAGGGTTAGTTTTTTAGGGGGTAATACAAACAACAAATGGGATATAGATTTAGCTTAGATAGATTACTCTGACAACAAATTGGAGAGCAAGTTAGATATCAACGAAAACTAGCAACTGACAACTGACAACTTGTTGAAAGTAAAAAGAGGCAACACATTCAGAAAAGGGGAGGAAACAATTTTGACAGAAAAAAAAAACAAGCTTTAAAAGAAACCCTCCATCAAAAGTCAACTAGTAAGAAAGGTACCTACTAAAACAAGAACTTATAATATGACTGAACATTTAATTGATGCTGTTCAGAAACATCTTCCAAATATACTGGTCAATATAATTTCTCAAGGAGCAGAAGCTTTAGCATTTGAAACTTCAACTCATCCTTATATCTCCAGTAGTGCCTCCTCATCTTGTAAATACATTATTAAATATAGACCACCAAAACCTTATAGACATCCTAAAATTGATGCAAATATAACCAAAATTAGAACTGTGGGAGAAGCTCGTATTATGTATAAATTATGTAAATTAGGTATACCTGCTCCTACATTAATTCTGAGTGATTTCAATAATGGTATAATATGGATGGAATATTTAGGATATAATTTACCAAATGGTAATATAAGTTCATTTAAAAATTGGTTGTGGTTTTTAGAAGAACAAGGAAAAAAACAAGAGGATTCATCTATATGTGTCACTGAAGAAGTTAAACTTATATGTAATAAAGTTGGTGAATTAATTGGTAGAATTCATTTAAATGATGTTGTTCATGGAGATTTAACATCCTCAAATATTATTCTATTATCAGAAAATAATCAACCTGCATTAATTGACTTTGGACTTTCTTCAATCTCAGGGTTTCCAGAGGATAAAGCTGTTGATTTGTATGTATTGGAAAGAGCAATATTGAGTACTCATTCTGTATTTTCTAATACATATAATACATGGTTATTACAAGGATATAAAGATATTCATCATTCAAAAGAATTTAAGCAAGGGAATAAAAAATATCAAGAAACTATAAAGAGATTAGAAGAAGTTAGATTAAGAGGAAGAAAGAGAAGTATGTTAGGATAGACATTACTAATTTTACAGTTTGTAGCAATAGCAATCAAAGTAGAATCGTGTAATACAAAGTTTGCTATATAGCAAAATCCATAAGTTAGAAAAAAAAAAAAAGAAAAAAACTGTAGCAAAATTGAAGTTTGTATAAATATAAAGAATATACTAGGTGTTTTCAAAATTACTTGTATCATTCTTTAACCAATAACAATGCTTCGTACCCTTAACTGTTCAACTAAACTTCAATTGCGTTCACTTACAACATACGCAAATAATCCTCAAATATACATCCATAAATTAAACCCATTAAATTATAAATTTTCACTTTCAAAATCGCCTGAGGCAATAGAAGTTGGTTCTTCACCAACTTTAGATCCTTTACCTTCAACATTTACTGCAAATCCCAAGTTTAGAGATATTTTAAATTCAACAATTTATTCAAAAATTCATGATGATTTTACATTTATAATGGAAGCAGGAGTAAATGCAAATTCATTTATGCCAATCTATGATTTACGAGAAATTCCTAATTATGCAAGAGTACCTGCTACAGAAAATATATTTGGTTATGTAAGAGTTGATTCTCATGGAAAAATTATTCCAAATTCATTTCAAGCAAATGATATGTATAGATTTATTACTGGTACAAGTGGATTATGTAAGTTTTCTGATTTCTTGTGTGAACAATTACAAATTGAGTCCGAGAAATCAAATGTTTAAGTATTATATATAAAGTTTTAGATTATATGGAACATAGCATGTATGATTTATTCAAAAAATATAAACTATCAAATAGATAGTTGAAAGAAAAAAATAATGATTTCGCCCAGGATCGAACTGGGGACGTTCTGCGTGTTAAGCAGATGCCATAACCAACTAGACCACGAAACCATCTTCTGTTTCTTGTTGTATATTTACAACTAGGTGTTTTGTATTAATTTGGTTTGACAGCTTGTTTAGGATGTCGCAATAGTCCTGATGACGTAACAAGACACCGTGGTGATTAATTAATGAAACGTGGTAACGGAACGTGGTAATAGAACTTGTTAATAGAACT
>KI547146.1:212264-258339 GCA_000497715.1 Spathaspora arborariae UFMG-19.1A
AAATGTGTTTGTGAAACTAAAGGTTACTGGAAAGCAATTGAAGTTTGTAATAAGAATTGTGCCGATGAAGGTTATGAGGCCAAAGCTGAAGATACTGAACAGTTTTGTAAGGAATATGTGAACAATTCTTCTTCTTTAGAAGCAACTGATACCAAGACAAGTTCCGCAATACAGACCACAACACTAGCCGAGGAAACACCAAAAGCAAATGATGCTTTTCTGGGATTGACTTTTGGATCCTTGATTTATTTGGCTGTCCTTGGTATGATCTAAGTTCACTAAATTAAAAGTAAATCTATGTATGTCTTTATTCTTTTTATTCCATGATTTTATATATTCAATAAATAAAACTAGTTTGCTGCAGTAACAAGTTATAAAACAAGTGTTTGTAGGTATATCTTTCAATAGAAGTAGAAACAGTAAACAATCTAGCAAGGTTTATACATGGCTGCAAAAACCGGGCTTAGTCAGAATACAATGCAGAGAAAAAGAACACAAAACTAATGTTTTCAACAGATAGCACCTCTAACCAGAATAGTAATAAAGTCCACCCAATAAGGAAATGCAGGGTATATTAATTACTTCGGTTAGTGGGTATTTCCATTGATATCATTTTTTTTCTTACAGTTTCAAAATGCTGCAAAAACAGATTGTTTAAAACGATCATAAATTAAGTGCTTATATCCCACCAGAAGAACACTTTAAAGAGGAATCACTAATAAAGACTTTTTCTTAGTGCCCATGAAAAATTATCCACCAGGTTGACGAAAAGAAAACATCAAAAAAAAGAGCTCTCTAATATGGTCTATTTTTATGTAGCTGAGGTTAAGTTTTCGTTTAAAGTTGGAGATTCATAAAAAAAAACAAAAAAAAACTACAAGTTCTTGTGATTGTTGCAATTACTTAACAATGTATTTAAAAGAAGATACTACTTATATAAGTGAAAAAGTTCAAGGAGACTAGGTCAAAGATATATAATAAACTAACTTTGCAACTTTAGATGTTCGACAACTAAGCAAAATCATGAGAACCATTATTACCCAAATAAGAAATTTCCCAAATAGGAACCGAGAGAAGAGGATATGCTGAAAATGCTAATTCAATTAAGCTTATCAAACCGCTCCTACAAACAATTCACCAGTCGTTAGTCTGTCAGTATAAAAGTCGATACCAATCTCGTCAGTAATTTTCTTTAAAACTTCTCGTTTTACTCTTTTTCTTATTTTCACTTGTCTTAGAAACAAAGTTTATATAGACAATGAAATTATCCTTGATCTACTTTATTAGTATTGTGGCTGCATTAAGCCCTATTAAAAGAGAAGACTCGTGTGAAAATTGTGCAAATCTTGGTCAAAGAATTATTAAACCATGCTTTGAGTTTTTTGCTGATTGGGAGAAGTTTTCCAATTGTCTTTGTAAGAATAATGAATACTGGGATGGAATTAAAAATTGTAAAAAGAATTGTGATGGATGGGAAGCTCCAGAATTTAATATGCAGGAAATGGAAGAAGCTTGTGAGAAAGTTGGAGGAGGAGTTGGTGGTGCCACTGTAACTCCAACTGGTAAATATAGTTTTGAATCAACGTCAACTGATAAAAAGACTACAACCAAAGAAGAAACTTCAACTCAAACCTCAACTTCAACTTCCACAAGTGAAAAAACATCAGAATCAACAACTAAAGGTTTGGCTTCAGGAATGACTTTAGGTTCTATGGTATATTTAGTTGTTCTTGGTATGATTTAAGTTGTTCTTGGTATGATTTAAGTTGTTCTTGGTATGAATTAACTTGTTCAATTCAAAAGTAAATTGTTTTTATTTAATTTCAATAAATAAATTGGTGTGTAACAACATCAAGCTATAAAAAGAATGATTTGTAGAAGAAGCTATCAATAGATATATAATTATCTAGAGAAGCAAGTTTAAACACTAGACAGCTATTGCTGCGAAAAGCGGGTATAAGATACGATACAGAAAAACTGTTTTGGGAATACAATCGCAATGAACTGCATAATATCCATCAAGAACATTAGGTACGAATATATTAAGGATCAAACTATCATTAGTTGAGCTGGCACAAAATCTAGGGTACTGGTCTATTATTTATGTCGTCTTATTCTTATTTTTTCTAAAACGTGGCACAATTACGATTATTTGTTTCAGTTTCGAATGTAACAGATTAAGTTCTCAGGCTTATTATATACACTAAAACTTGTATATAATTAGAGCCAGTCATCTACAATTCTACCTTGGCATATAAGAGTTACACGGCTTCAAATACAGATATGAGACATTTGATTTAGCAACAACCATACACAATACCCCAAACTAGTGATACACGAGTAATTTTGAAATTTTTAACTCTCCAACTCTATTAGACGAATGATCTCCAAAGAGGTAACTATAAAGGACAGGTCGAATCATGCAGAAATTCTTCTCTCAAATTTATTTTCCATCAATAAAAAGTTTGGGTTTTTCTCTACAATGAAATTATCTTTACTCTACTCCATTGCATTTGCCGCGGCATTAAGTCCCACCGAAGAAGAAGATCCTTGCGTTCAGAAATGTCAGAAGCTAAGCGGCGAACTTCTTGAACCATGTGAGAAGTTAAGAGAAGTTAATGGTCACGACTATCTTAAATGTGTTTGTGAAAATGAAAAGTACTGGACAGAAATTGAAGAATGTGGAAAGGGTTGTGATAGATGGGTAAAACATGAAGATGAAATAAACGAGTTCCAGAAACAGTGTAAGGGTTTCTTACAGAATTTTACTTCTTTAAAATCAGAAGATGCTAAACAATCTAGAGAGCTTGAATCAAAAACTCTAACCACAGCCTCACTTACAGAAGAAGACTCAGCATCAGCTTCTACTGCGGCCTCAACCACAAAAAAAGGCCCAGCATCAGTTTCAACTGCAGCCTCGACTACTGAAAAAGTCTCAGCATCAACTTCAACTTCAACTGCCACTGTAACCACAACTTCCACTTCACCTTCAACTTCCAAAGATTCAGCAGGTATGGGGTTGAAATTGGGTTCTTTGGTTTTTTTAGCTGCCCTTGGTATGATTTAAGTTGTTCAATTAAAAGTAATTTATGTATAGTTATATTATGTTTATGAAGTTATTCCAATAAACAAACCTTGTGTTAATACATAACCAAGTTCAATTATTTGTAAGGGAAGTAAATTTTACGAATAATAGTAACAATAACATTAGACGGGTTTATGCACGGCTGCAAACCCTAAAACATAACATTGTCCCAAAAAAGGGGGAAAAAAGTGTAAATATGTTTGACTAGTAGAAACGTCAGGAAAGCTACAAGTTTTAGGAAAACGAAAGAACCAACAATCTTCCATTGGATCTTTTATTATGAAGAACCAAGCTCAACAATGGCATTTAAGCCGATCATTATACTAATTAAGCATTGATATTTACCCGTCGTAACGTACACCCTTTGAGTTAGTTTCGAAATGAATCTTCAAAATAGATATTACTGAGCTGTCTCAGAATAAAGCACTCACATAATTATATACTAGAAGAATATATCAAGGAAATGATCACAATTATATAGATTTAGGCTATCCTTTAGATGTTCCATTAAAGAATTCGGGTAATGTGGGGTACAAAATTAAACGAAAAAAATAAAAATAAAAATAAAATAACATAGTTTGTTTTACGAAAGCGATGCCAAGCTTTGTAACACCACTTCCCAAAAAAACGGGGGGAATTTGAATTAGAATTACAACCTAAATTTGTGAATTCATAAGAGAATCCAATTTTAACTCCACCCTAATTTAAGATTTTATTACACAAAGAAAACCACTCAAATCTGTCAGTATAAAGGTTAAGATCAGTCCTGTCATTTTTTCTCTTCTAACATAGACTCTCACTTTTTTTCATCTTTTGTGCATCAATAAAACCTTTGTCTTTATCTACAATGAAATTAGCTTTTATCTTCTTTATCACTATTGTCTTTGGATTAGACCTTGTGAAAAGAGATCCTTGTATTGAAATATGTGCAAAAGCTAGTGAAGTCATTAGACCATGTTTCGGAATAGTTCTAGATAACCTTGCATTCATTAATTGTATTTGTGAGAGTAAAGACTATTGGGATTTCATTGAAGATTGTGTTATTAATTGTTCTCATGTGGACAGTTCTAATTATAAATTTCACAAAAATGATTACGAAAACCAATGTAAGGATTTTATAAAGAATTATTCCAATCAAATGGAAGAATATCGTTTATCCACAGCTACCAATACATCAACTGATAAAACTAGTTCTGAAACAAAGACAAGTTCTACAAGTGAAAATACTACAACCAAAGAAGAAACTTCCACATCCACAGGTGAAAAAACATCAGAATCAACCACAACTAAAGGTTTATCTCTGGGAATGAGTTTAAGTTCTTTGATTTATTTGGTGGTTCTTGGTATGATTTAGGTTGTTTAAAAGGTATATTTACATATTATCTTATTCAAGACATTTCTGGTGAGAATAATATTTATATGAGACAAGCTGTGAAAAATTCATAATGAACGTTAAACTAGGAGTTTATTTTATTGTTGTAATTTTGATTAGATTTATTAAATATTTGTTTTGTTGCACATTTTTTAGATTCATGATAATTTAAGAATGGTTTATATATAGGATGGAGGTACTAAATTGTGTTAATTTGTATATCCTTATAGTTTTCCATAAGAATTCGATTTATTTTTTTACTGTGTGCTTTGGTGTAATTTATTATTTACCCAAATAGGGAGTAACCTGTATGTAATACGAACTAGACTAATATATAAGATTCTGTGGTGATTATAGCTATATAATCCTCCCCTTGATTTTGTATATTAAACCAGACATGATATAGTTGCTTCAGCTCTCTGATAATTGCGTTCAAGATAGGTAATTGTGCCAAAGATTGCTATATTATTCAGTACATTACTGTTTTGTTTTAATTCTGCAAATCTCTTTTTGAAAAAATCTACCAAATAACTAATATGTAGATATAATAGGCATTTTGAAAGCAATATTCTCGTGTTTGTTGTGTTTTTAAAATGATATTTTTTAAAAGTTGTTCAGATTGTATATTGATAATAATCTTTTCAGAACTATGTCGATTTATATCCCTACATCTTTTTCACTTGTTCAATTAAAAGTTATAACTTTTGGAAATCCCTTGTGTATAGACTACAAAAAATACAATTAGAAGGACGAAAAATTTACAGTTTTCCAAAGAATCCAAAAATTTCGCGAAATAAGGGGTTTCTTTCAGGATATTTAACTAAATTTGCCATTACTTTAAAAAGGAATCACAACATCTTTGGGTTTTCAGAGTTCAACCCATTTTGTTGCAAAAATTCTAGTCTAACAAAAAATGTCTCTTAAGACATTTCTTAAGACATTTCTCTGCGACAACCATGTATTGTTTGACTTTGTGTCTCAAAAACTTATCGTAATTACAACAGATAAAACACACACCGCCCCCCTAAGGGGAAGGCCTGCGTGTTCCACACAATAGTGATCAATATATAAATCTGCACGTTGACAAATTAAATATTTACACAATTTTGTCTTTCATTAACTATGAAATTTACTTTACTTTCACTTGCCCTTGTTAGTGGTGTTTTTGCTAACCAACAAGTTCTTTCCTTTGTACCAGAATGTCCTATCGATATCCCCATTTCATGTTCTAATTCAACACCAATTGCCAATAGTTGTTGTTTTGAAAGTCCTGGAGGTATGCTTGTTCAAACACAATTTTGGAATTATGCTCCTGCTTTTGGTCCTAAAGATGAATTTACCATTCATGGATTATGGCCTGATCATTGTGATGGGAATTGGGACCAATTTTGTCGTCGTGAATTAGAGGTTACTGGAAAACAACTTTATAATATTTTTGTTGATAAATTTAAAGACCAAGCTCTATATGAAAATTTAAAAGTATTTTGGAAATCAAATAAAGGAGAGAATGATGATACTAATTTTTGGGCATATGAATTTAATAAACATGCTACTTGTATGTCAACTATTCTTCCTACATGTTATAGTGATTTTAAACTGGGGGAAAATGTTTATGATTATTTTACAGCAGTGTATGAATTATTTGAACAATTACCTACCTATAAATGGTTGGTTGAAGGAGGGGTTACTCCATCCAATACACAAACATATACTAAGAAACAGGTTGCTGATGCATTGAAGTCTAAATTTGGTGAAGAAGTTTACTTTAATTGTGATCATAACAATGCCATTAATGAAATTCATTATTTCCACTATCTCAAGGGTTCATTACTTCAAAAGAACTTTGTTCGATTACCTGCCAAACTTAGAGCTCATGATAACAAGGAATGTCCTGCAGAAGGTATTAGATTCCCCCCTAAACAAGCTCAAGGACCTCAACCAACTCAAACCCATCCAGGAGAAGAACCAGTCCCCACAGGTACTCCAACACGAGGATTTATTAGACTTGGAAATCATAAAGGATGTCTTATTTCAAACGGACATTGGTTTACTTCTGGTACTTGCGCCACGTATCATTTCTTTGATCTTGCATATGGAGGTACCAGTATTAAATCTTCTAAAGGGTATTGTGGATTTGATGAAAAGGGTCAATTTACATGTGGTAAAGGTATTGATGGAAGTAGATTCCATTTCCTGCTTAAACAAGGAACTATTGGATATGGAGGTAAATTTGATTGGTGTCTTAATAAAAAGGGAAGCACAGGTGATGGTCCATATAAACAAACACCCATTATTCTAGCTGATGGAACTTGTGAATCGTTTAAATTGTATGTTGAATAGAAAAAGAGCTACATGGATACTTCATTGCTTTTTTTTTAAATCCGTTGAGGATAACCTTTATTATGTATAAGTTTATATAAATCTACCAGTTTGTATCAACATAAAATAAAATGTCTTTCAATTTGAAAAACCCCATTATTAGTGTAAAATAATAATAATAATAAAAAAAAAATAAAACAGGAAAATAGGAACATATCAGCTCCCATAATTCCTTAACCAAATCATTAAATGCAGTTGATGCAGTTTAAACTCATTAAGTCATAAAGTGTGAACAAAAAATGTGTAAAATACAGGGAAGAATAAAACAAACAGGCAGATATTACAATCCCAGATATTCTAATATCTGTAAATTTCAGCCTTGAATGGACCAGCTTCTGGAATACCCAAGTATTCAGCTTGAGTTGAAGTTAAAGTGGTCAATCTAGCACCTAAATGATCCAAGTGACATCTAGCAACAGTTTCATCCAAAATCTTTGGTAATAAATGAACACCAACATCAAATGGACCAGTTTTAGAAAATTCTGGGTATTGAGTTCTAAATTGTTCATCGTTAGATTTGAATAAAGCAATTTGAGCTAAAACTTGATTGGAGAAAGAACAAGACATAACAAATGATGAATGACCAGTAGCACAACCTAAGTTAACTAATCTACCATCAGCTAATAAGATAACATGACGACCATTCTTCATTAAATATCTATCAACTTGAGGTTTAATGTTAACAACAGATTCAGCATTAGCCTTTAACCAAGCAACATCAATTTCAATATCAAAATGTCCAATATTACAAACAATGGCATCTTCTGGCATTTGTTCAAAATGTTTACCAACAATAATATCACGACAACCAGTGGTAGTGACAAAAATTTGACCAATTGAAGCAACTTCATCCATTGGAGCAACTTGATAACCAGAAACAGCAGCTTGTAAAGCATTAATTGGATCAATTTCAGTAACAATAACTCTAGCACCCATACCGTGTAAAGCCATAGCACAACCTTTACCAACATCACCAAAACCAGCAACAACAGCAACCTTACCAGCAATCATAACATCAGTAGCTCTCTTGATACCATCAACAAGAGATTCACGACAACCATACAAGTTATCGAATTTAGATTTAGTAACAGAATCGTTAACATTTATAGCTGGAACTTTTAATTTGCCATCTCTTAAAGCTTTGTATAAATGATGAACACCAGTAGTGGTTTCTTCAGATAAACCAAAACAATCTTCCAACATTTCTGGGTATTTTTCATGAACTAAAGAAGTTAAATCACCACCATCATCTAAGATCAAGTTCAATTTCTTGTTGTCCTTAAAGGCAAACAATTGTTGTTCGATACACCATTGGTATTCTTCTTCAGTTTCACCTTTCCAAGCGAAAACTGGAACACCAGCAGCAGCAATAGCAGCAGCAGCGTGATCTTGAGTTGAGAAGATGTTACAAGAAGACCAAGTAACTTCAGCACCTAAAGCAACTAAAGTTTCAATTAAAACAGCGGTTTGAATGGTCATATGTAAACAACCAGCAATTCTAGCACCCTTTAAAGGTTGAGCTGGTCCATACTTTTTTCTAATATACATTAAACCTGGCATTTCATTTTCAGATAATTCAATATCTTTTCTACCAAAGGCAGCTAAAGAGATATCGGCAACTTTGTAGTTAGTAGCTGGAGCAGACATTGAGTTGTGTTTGTTTTCTTTTTTCAATTGATTGAATATAGAAAAGAAAAAGGGGGAGTGTATAAATTTTCCAAAAGGGTTTGGCCTTTTTATAACCTTGAAAAATTTTCGAGGTTTCCTCAACAAAAATCGGTTTTGTGTAATCAACGTGTTTTTTCTCATCGTACCTCGTTTCTTTTTCTTTTTCACATGCAATTTCTAAACGAGGAGCGATCACGTGAGTACGCTACCAGTTATATACATATATTGGAGTGAAGGTTCAAATAGAGTTAGGAATAGCGATTATAAGACGGTAGAGAAATGTTAAGTAGTTTCTTAGATTTAAATCTCTCGTAATATTTACTCAGTCGTCGTAGGTTTAAACTACTGCGAAATATTTTGCAACCAAGATATACTACACACTTACAGTTTAATCATAACATTTCATTAGTAAATCTACATAATAAATCATCTATATTTCAAATTTTAACCAATCCAAGTCTTTATAATCCCCAGTATTACTCTTACCGTTCATATTACGATTTAGATTTGGCGTTAAAAAGTCATTAGTTAAACTAGTATAATTTTTAAAAAAATCATCGTCCACAACATCATCCAACATTCTAACTTCTTCTTCATCAACTATGGTATCCAACATGATCATTTCATCATCAATTCCTTCATGTAAGGAAATTGGTGGTTTACTTGCCCGATATTCTTCCAAGACTTGTTGTGTATAAGCTGGTACTTGTTGTTGAGGTTGCGGTACTTGGAATGAAAATTGTTGTTGAATTTGTTGTTGTTGTTGTTGTTGTTGTTGTTGTTGTTGTTGTTGTTGTTGTTGCTGTATAGGTGGTTGCTGCATGAAATTCTGTTGTTCTTGGTATTGTTTTGTTGGTAATAAATCATTCATTGGAGTTGCAGGAACACTATTTGGTGTATTGGTAGATTGATATTGATAAGATGGACTTGAATTTAATGATCCTGGAGTTTCAACCCCTGTTCCTGTTCCTGTTCCATTTTCAAAATTATTATTTTCAACAATTGTACTAGAATGATTCAATAATGTTGCATGACTATTATTTCTTGATAAACCTGAAGGAATACCCTGTCCTGGATTTTCAAAATAACTAGATTGTGGAAATCTTTGATTCAAAATATTTATATTAGAACTAGTTAATGAATTTGTTGGGGTTATAGCTGAACTAGTTAATTTTCTTGTAGTCATATTAGTTAATGAAGTTCTTCGATGTAAATTTGAATTTTGAAATGAAGAATTTCGTTTAAGGGAATTTGAAAGGGACGAACTACTTGAAGATGAAGCAGCACGATTCCTGAATGATTCATCAATCATTCCATTTTGCGCGATATTAACTTCTGATTTCTTTCTTTTAAATGGTTGATTTGAATTAGTGGTGAATGGAGATGATGGGGAAAACACAGTTTGATTAGATTGAGGTGGGATGGGTATAGATTTTAAATTATTCCCACTTGGAGGTTTGGGTAAAATTAATACATTTTTATATCTTTGATTAGCTGAAATCGACATACCTGTAGGTGTTCCATAATTAGGTAATGAAGATGAAGAACTAGAATTAACAATTTTGGGACGAATAGTAGTTTCAGTTTTAAATGAAGTAGACATCGGTAGAGAGGCTACAGCATTTATATTCATTTTTTGAGTTGATGCTGCTGCTGAACTAGATTTTCTTGAATTTCTCTTTTTAATAACATCAGTCTTTAATGAAAGTGGACGAGTTGTTCCATGAAGTTTATAAAATAACCCACATGCATTACAAAGAGTATTTCCTTCAGCATCTTTTCTCCAAAGTGGAGTTTTCAAAGTTTTACAATTAAAACACTCAGTTGGTTTTTGTGTGGCTGGTATAGCAATTTGGCCTGAATTTGGCGCAGATGAAGATATTGGAGTTAAAACAGTAGGTGATGGGTCTGATGTAACTGTCGGCCTGTTATTTAATTTAGTTAATGAAGTAGTTAAATTTGACTTTGGTTTCACAAAAGGATCGTGAATTTGTGAGTTTTGTGCTTGTTGTTGTTGTTGTTGTTGCTGCTGCTGTTGTTGCTGCTGTTGTTGCTGCTGTTGTAGTGGTTGTCTAGTTGATGCGCCAGGAGAAGAATAATCAGAATTTGGCGTCTTGTATTCATTTCTTTGTGATGTAAAATTAGCAGTGGTAGTAGAAGTAATAGCAATAGGCCTTGATGTAGCATTATTATTCTTTAAATCTTCAATAGACAAAGGGGAAAGCAAATCCAAAATATTATTATTATCATGATGTCCTATCATATTTGGTGATACTGAAGTATTATCTGTATTTGTTGCATATAAAGTGTGATTAAATTGTGCTTGAGAATTAATTTTTCGAACTTGTCTATTTTCAAATCTTGGTTGTAAATTTAAAAGTTTTTTTGCTGAATGGAATAAATCTGATATTGACGGTCCTGTTTCAAAATCAGGGACATTATTAGAATTACTATTGTCTTGATGAACACTGTTGTTTTGTGTGAATGAGGTCATGGCACAGTTCTGAATTTAAATTTGTATGAATAAATATATAAGCTTATTAAAACAATATCTTTTTGACTGACACAGATGAATCAGTTTCCACGACTTTGTTTTCCTTTCAAATTGTCAAATTCGTCGATAGTTTCACTTTGTGGTTCTAAATTTTCTTTTGACTCAGAGCAATTATTAAACCTAGCGAGACTTCTTGCTTTTTTTTAATTTTTGGTTTTGTTCCTACTTGAACTTAATTTTGTGTAAACTTTTTAACTTGATGATAACGTTTCCTCAGGTTAAGAACTTGTAAGATATCTGTAATAGGTGATGATGAGTAAAAGAAAAAAAAATCCAAGTCCTTGTTTAGCAAGAAATCTATATTAGTTCTGAAAACTTGGCTTTAAAACCTGGCGATAATTTAGAACAAAAAAAAAAACTTTTTTGTTTTATAAAATTTTTTTTTGTATGCAAAAGTTTCACATTAAGAAAAAAAAATTTTTTTGTGTTAAATCTCTTACAGGTTACCCGGATATAACAAATACAGAAAAAAAAAGTTAAAAAAATATTATTTTAGACTGTGCGTTTTTATTAATTGTTCTATTTATTAACATAACCACATTATTGTTAGTAAGGGTGAACAAACATCTCCTCTTTAGGACCGGAGCAATGGAACTAAGGGAAGTAAGGTTAAAATAGTTTAGCAATGTTTAACCCAAGAAATAAAAAGAGGCATTTGGGTTTTAGGTGAGGGACCAAATGTAGGGTTGCTAAAATCTCATAATGTTACCAGATGTGAATATGAGAAGGGAAACTTAAAAATAGTTCAGTTAAAAAGTTGTTAAAAAGTTGTTAAAAAGTTGCTAAAAAGTTGTTAAAAAGTTGTTAAAAGTCGTTAAAAAGTTATTACTATGTAAAATTTTTTTAAATATAATGAGGAGATCTGGTTAATATTTGGACTTATTCATTGTATACTCCTCAAAAAAGAAAAATGGAAACAATAAATAATCTGCAACCTAATAAGCTCTTAGATGTATGATTTGTTCATTCGCGCGTTTGTAACGTGATTTGATAAAGTTAAAACAAAAATAATTTACCGATTCAAATGTAATCAATACTAAGTTAGATATACATGTGCTGCAATTTTAGGTTTGTTTGTTTGTTTGCCTTATAATTTTGCAACCTAATACAAGATTTTTATAGATTTAAACACAAAAATACGTTATGTGCCTTTGTGAAGTGGCCTAGTTAATTAGCCTTTCATTGACTTAATAAACAGTTACAAAATTCATAAGAATCCTGACACAATAATCTTATGACTGTTGCATACCGAGAAATCACTCAGCCAGATATCCGTTAAGCATATATGTATGAAACACTAACGTGTTAAGATGCATATATAAGGGGGGTTTAACTAATAAAATAGAAAATGTTTCGGAATCATCCCCGGAACAATAGAACATTCTATTCTTTATTATTAAACCCCCCGCCTCCCCCCTTAATAAGGAATTGTTCTTAATATAGTTCGGATTATATTTTTTAAACTTTTCAATGACATTTCGTATTATTACACAAATTGAAATTCAAGGGAAGGTCCAACATCGAAATTTCCTTTACTAAAAAATAATTTACTATTGTTTGACTTTACAATAACCTCTTACATAAGATGATGCAATATAAGGATATTATCTAGTTTATTCATTAATTATAAATTGCGCATTCAACTAGGAATTCTTTGATTCTAAAGTTGAAAATCAAAGGAAATACCAAATTAAGTAATTATTCCGGCGGTAAGACATTTTTTTTTCTTTGATCCGTCATTTCACGTGTAAGTGTCATGCGCAAGGAATCTGAAATGTATTCTATTTCTAGAATCGGAGGTAAAAACTAGTGGAGGTTATGTCGTAAGTATTAAAGATGTATATATCTAAGAATTAAGAGCATTGATAATTTAAATAATTACCTTTGATCATCTATATATTTTTATTTTTCTTCTGTTGGTTGTTCATTCTTATTATAATTACCTCTATACCTTCTTTGGTGATGAGGATTATAGCCATGATGTCCTCCACTGTGATGGTGATGATGATGATGTCCATTATATTTACTGTTTGTTGAAGTTGGAATATTTTCATCATGTAATCTATATTCAAAGGAAACTCCAAATACTCGTTCGTTCAGTCCACTATCCAATGTATCAATACAATCACTTCCTTGACTAATTAAATCACATTCTCTTATTATTCTTAATATAGAATCACATATAATTCTTCTTGCTTGGAATGAAGTTAATTTTTTCTTATCTTCAGATTTTTTACTTTGAAAATTTAAATTTGAATTCCAAATACTTATAATATCTTCATCTTTACGTACACTTAATACAATCCCACAAATATCATTCAGTAATAAAGATTGAAATTCTTCATTAGTAGAATCAGGAATTATTGATCCTGTCATTGTTTTCAACATTAATCTTTCCCAAATTAAACTTGTTCTTTTTCTAATTTTGGCAATTGATTCTTTATCATCACCATATATTTTCCTGCTAAATCGGAAAACCCATCTACCACCTTTTGCATTTATGGGATCTTCCCACACAGGATTTATACCTGCTTTGAAAACAAGGAATTCTGTACCTGTAGTTAATTCATAAGTTTTTTTAATTGAACTTAATACAACCCATAATTGTTCTAAAGAACCAATATGTTTGATTTTATTTTGTAATAAATCAATAAATTCCAATTCAGTTGTAGTTTGTAAATATGTATCTACATTTACTTCAGTAGGTGCAGTAGTAACCACTTGGGCACCTTCTTCTTGTATTTCTTTTGGTTTTCTTGATCTTGAATGATGCCATATTGTCCAACAATAAGGTAAAATATGATGATTTTCCGGAATCAATTCAAGAGTTTCATTTGATAATTTAACAGGATCTTGTTTAGGTAATACTGGAGGATCTTCTGAAATTCCATTAGGTGATCCGTTAGGTTTAGATACACTAGAAGTAGCATTAGTTTTAGAAGGTGTTGCCTCTTGAGTTTGGTTCATAATTCTATTGAATAATGATTCTGCTCTTCTTAAATTGTCCGACATGGTAAATATATACAAGGAATTTGAATCTTTTTAAAAATATGAAGTAGGAGGTTTTATATATTAGTCAATCTATTTGTTGAATCTAGCTAGCAACAAAGTTAATACAAAGTCTAAAAGGTTTACAAGTTGAAATTGTCTCTGAACGAGTTGAAAGAAAAGACACCATTTTTTTTTCTCACTCACTCAAGATGAGAGAGAAAACTACGAAAATTTTTTTTGTCAAAAATTGTAAACTATTGGGGAAATTAACTAAAAAAAGGAGACTAAGAATAAACAATTATACTTCTACTTTTGAACATAACTTAAACAATTCAAGCTAACGCAACAGCTCGCAACAGCTCGTAGCACTATCTCTTACTTATGCCTTTGAAAAATAATGTAAATACCCACCTAAGGTCTTACACCCATTAATATAATTACTAACATCTAACTTTTCATTGATTGAATGAGCACCATCATCACCTCTACCCATAGGTAATAACAACACATCAACACCTAATTCTTTTTCAAAAGTCAATGTAATTGGAATAGAACCTCCCTCTCTAGTAAAATCAGGAACAACATTCCAAACATCTTGAGTAGCTTTAGAAGCTGCAGTAAATGATTCATTAAATGGATCAGAAACCCAATAGTTACCATCATGAATTAATTCAACTTTGAATTTATTTGGAGAGTTTAATTTAGCAAACTCTGAATTAATATGCTTGAAAACTAATTCATCTAAGGTCTTGGAATCAATATTTGGTACAGTTCTAATTGAGAATTTTCCTACAACTTTAGCAGGAATAACAGTTTTAGCACCAGCTCCTGAGAAAGCACCTTCAATACCATGTAAGGATAAAGAAGGATATCTCCATCTATGTTTTAAAATATCCTTCTTATTATCATGTAAGGAAGTTTCACTACCTGAAGCAGCATTTAATTCACCAAGTGAAAAATCAATAGCATCATACAATGCATCTTCTCTGTCAGTCAATGGAGCCACCATATCATATACACCTGGAATTTGAATCTTACCCTTAGTATCAACCAAAGTAGACATAACTTTAATTAAATCAGTCATTGGCTCAGCAATTATACCTCCAAAAATTCCTGAATGTAAATCAGCACCAGGACCTTCAATTATAATTTGATAATAATTACAACCTCTTAATCCATAAGTTAAAACTGGCTTGGTAGTACCTAACCAATAATTATCAGAAATTGTACATTGATCAACATCTTTAAAATAACCCTTGGCTTCCTTGGCAACTAATTCGTCTAATCCTAAAGAACCAGATTCTTCCATACCTTCAAAACAAACAACTAAATTAACTGGTAATTCCCAACCTAATTTATTATGAGCTTCAATAACATTCAACCAACCAAGAACTGGTCCCTTATCATCAGTAGAACCACGACCAAATAAAATGTCATTCTTGGTATCATGATACATTGTGAATGGTTCAGTAGACCAACCATCTTCTTTTAAAGCAGGTTGAACATCATAATGACCATAAACCAACACAGTCTTTTTCTTTGGATCAGTGCCAAATCTACCCAAGACAATAGGAGGTAATTGTAAATTAGCATCAACAACAGGAGGTGGCTGAGTACCTAATTCTTTCAATTGAATATCACTGAACCCTAAACTGGTTAATTCTTCAACTAAGAAATGTGCCATTTCAACAACTTTTGGTCGAAGTGATTCATCTGAAGATACCGAAGGAATAGCAATAGCTTTACGTAATCTTTCAATAAATTTTGGTTTTAATTCATCAATTGTGTTGAAGAATGGTTCTAATGGTAATTTTTCATATGACATTGTATGTTTAATTGTTAATTGTCTAAGATATATACCTCTTGTAACAGTGGGTAATTTAAATATCCCTTTTTTCGTGGGTTTAAACCATCGAGTAGTTAACATAACTGACAAGAGAAAATAGTGGAGAAGTTTTTCTCACAAGGTTGTATACAGGAACAATGCCTTTCATAAATATGGCATCAAATTAAAAGTGCCTTAAATCAAATTGCCTTAAAAAGGGCAATGACACGTAATGTTCACACGATACTTGTATGGTTATGTCAGTGTAACAACAGGGAGTATCGCAAACAAGACACTTTTGTATAATTCTATCGAAGTAATCCTTGTTTCTTATGTAAATTTAATAAGAACAAACTTGAATATTAGAAATAAATAGTTATAACTTCCAATAATTAGTGTAGATACAAATTTTTAAATAATCAATGAATAATTATAGCTTTCTCTTCTTGTGACTAAAATGAAAGCCCTATATTTGATTGTTGGTTTCTTAATCTCGCTAGAAAGAAATAAAGTCGCGAACTCATCTGAATGTCGTTTTTTTCCCTTTCTTTAAAGACATTATATCCTGCATACTACTTCCAGGAAACTATAATAAAACAAGCATTTCAAAAACTACTTTGATCTGATTCGTACCTTGTTCTTCATGTCCTTGGATTTGGATATATATGTAATTAGTTCTTCAGATTCAGAAGATGATACATTTTCAACATTAAGTTCAGGAAAGCCTACATATGCCAAACGAAGGAAAACAAAAACACCAGCACCACAAACAGCGAAAAAGGAAGAAGATGATTTTCAAGTTACAATTCCTTCAATATTTGATTCAATTGGAGTGAAAAATGATCAAATTTACATAAAAGATGAAATAATAACTCAAGATATAACCAAAGAACAAAATCAAATACGAGATCAATATGATTCTTTACAATTGCTAAAAACTAATATTTTGACTGAGTTAAATGATAATGGAACTTCAATTAAATATGAACGAGATTCAAAAACTGTGGAAGAGTTAGTGAAGCAGAGTTATGGAGAAGGTATTATACGTTATTTTTATTTTTTGAAGAATTATAATAATAATATCAAAAGTTCTATACCGAATTCCCTCCTCAAATTAATTGCCAGAAGTCCAATACAAGCTATTGATAAAATCTCAAATATTCCTGAATTCATTGAGTCAGTGATAACTTCAGAACATAATATCAGTCATTTGTTCCAGATTAACCATATGTTTGAACTTTCATATATTGAAACAGATTTATTAGAGAATAAGTTTGAACAAATCGTAAATCAATATAGTAATCATACTAATTCCTATCAGCTTAAGATCAACCATTTTAACAATTACATCCCCCAAACATTATTAAAACTTGTTCTAATATTCAATATTGAACTAGAACAAGGAAGTTGTAGTTCGCAACTTGTTGAATTTTTTTTAATGATTATATGTGATTACAACGCAAATCAAGAATTTCAATACTTGGAATATTTTATTGAAAAAGTGTTTCCTAATATTGTAAAGTTTGGAGAAAATGATTTAAAACAAAGTATATTTAGCATATCTACTATTAATTATGGTTGTACTGAACTCAATAAGATCAAAAAAGACTCCTATGAACTACAATATAATATTTTAAAAAACTTGAATGTAATATTTAATGAGAATGAAACTGTATTACCTATAGTGTCTCGTTTAACTGTCGAATTTTATAAAGACTACATCGATTTTGCATCAAACTCTAACCCATTTGAAAAACTTAAACTTACAAATTTACTATCATTGTTTGAAAATGAGACTGGAGTAAACAAATTATATCATATTCATTTTATGATAAAATTATTACATTTAATAATATCAAAATTTGAACAAACTAATATACGACAATATATTGAAGAATTAAAGAAGAATATGCTTGACAATATAAATTTATTAGGAAATTCAAATATCCCAGAAACAAATCTTGTAGATAAACAAGATATTGTTGAATTAATAAGTGAGAATTATCAAAGATTAACTAATATTTATAAATTATTAGATATTGATTTTATAAAGGATGATTATTTTTATTCTGATTCAAAAAGAAGCACTCCAGATTTATTTTAACAAAGTTTAGCACTTATACATTACCGCGACTATAAATTGTACTTAACTGGTAACTTTCTAGAGATAATTTATGTAAATCTATTTAGTTTAATTCAATGTGTTAATCTCTCGTGTTTTTGTCTTTTTGGTTGTCATTTTTTCTTTAATAAATGTTGCAAATAAAAGCTGTCTGGAACTTCAAACCAGTTGATCCATCTGTATCACAAATAATAACTTCATTGTAATGAGTGATTCAGATTACAGAGAGACTGAAACTGATATATCTAGCTTGAAAAATAGCCAAGAGAAGAATCTGTGCCATAATTCAAACACAAAATGCAAATGGTTGGATGATCAATGGATATTCCTCAGTGGATTCTTTATCGATAATACCAAACACACAATTGAACTTCCTTCGAATATTCCAGGTCATGTATTCCATTTTCTCAATGAACAAGAGTTAAATAAAGTGGTGGAAATTTCAATTGAACTTGAGAATGGTAGGGTTATATATTGTGATAATCCCAATTTAGCCAAGTATGTAAGATTACAATCGTTTTATCTTAAATTCGAGAAAGGCAAACTTGTAGCAAGAAAGGGTCAAGATATTCCAGAATGGGATCCAATAAGGGGAAAGTTAGTCAGGGGAGTGGAAATATCTTCTAAAATAGTGGTGTATATTGATGAAACATTTGCAACTATACCAATACCTCAACAGCGAGTCTATTTATGGAGTTCCTCTAACATCCTCAAAGAAACTTACAAAGCTATCAAATATAATCAAGATGATCTGAGATCAATTGAATCCTTAAGTTTCTATGTGAAACTGAAAGGAATTAGGATATATCTTAGAATTATGAAAGAATACCACAATAAAAGATTACTATCTTCATTTAAACAGCTAGATTTTGACCCTGTGATAGAAACTAGAAATGAAGACAGTGATAAGTTAAGTTTGGATACGTTTTCTTTGTTTTATGGTATATTAATTCAATCTGAAAAATTCCAGTTTACAATCAACACAATTGATGAGGTGATAAAAACCAATCTTGGTGTTCTAAAACATACTGGCAAAGAAATAGATCACAAAGATGAAGCATTAAAGAGTCTAATTACCCATTTCATGTCGGAAAACATAATATTTTTCGTTCAATTATTGATTCCATATCTTGCTAATTTAGATGATTCAAGTTTATTGGAGAATTCTAGAGGATTGGAAAGATTACTAGTGCTAATAAGGTTTATAAAGCTGGTGATGGTTTTACATGCTAATTCTCTGGGTCATACTCTTGAAATATCATTAAAGGAGAAGTTCCCAGGCTGGAATATTTTGCAATCAATTTACAAAGAAATGGAGAAAAATCAGTCAAATGATTGTGATTCTCTAATACCAGATATTGAATCTATAGCATTAGATGAGAATGAACCTAATGAATATATTCTATTAGACGAGAATGAACGTACTCCATTATATGAGAATGAATTTAATGATCATACTTCTCCACCGCCCAAAACTGAACATATATCTATAGAATATGTGCCTAGCACTTCTCCAACACCTGAAGTAGTATCTAGTCTAGAACAGGAATGGGATCAGAAACAGGAATGGGACCAGAAACAGGAACAGGGCAAGGGTCAAAATCAATATAAGGGTACTAATGATGTTTACCAAATACCATCACTAAAAGAAATAAAAAAGTATTTAAAGGGTCCTGATAAGAAAAAGAAGTATACATGTACATTTAATCATTGTGGAATTAAATTATCAGCTAAATCTGTTAGAAGACATCTTAATCGACATTTTCGACCCAAAACCAATATTCTAGATCAATACTGGAAGAGTTCATGTGGGAATAAAATGTATACCTGTCGTTTTCAAAATTGTGAGAGGAAATTTAAAACACGATATGCAGCAAGACATCATATTTCACATCATCTAGGACTGAAGGTTAAATTGGATAATTCACAGTTAGATCACTATTACAAAAACCCCGATGTGGCTAAACAATTCATTTGTACTTTCCAAAGATGCGGGAAACGATTCGTTAGACGCGACTGTATAAGAGATCATATTGCACGTCATTTTGTTCCAGACACAAAGAAAGATAGAAGTGTGTCATTAGACCCTGTGTTATTAGACAAGTATTGGCAGGGTCCAAATGAAAACAATACGTTCACATGTATTTACAATAATTGTGGGAAAAGGTACGCATCTAGAAAGCTGGCGAGAAGGCACATCAAAACACATTTAAATGAGAAGTAATTGAAATAAGTAAGGCTACAAATGTTTAACAAAAATTCATATTTATCTATGTTTGAATAATAAAGTAGTTGTGTTATTATTTTGCAACATTGAACATACATCAGCCTTAACAAATATACAAAAAAGATAAAACTTTGAAGTAGCTTTTATTGTCGTTAGCTGGATATTATAGAGTATATAATACTAAACTTAGGTAATGTTTAAATCTGTTGAGGTTCAGCATGTCAATTTGGTACTTTGAGAGGATTTGTCGCAACAATTTCTTTTTTTCCTCTATGTCAATTTGTAACGGATCCTCACGGAAACCATTTCCGCATTATGTGATAATTGTGTCATCATCCCCCTCGTGGTATTACTTCCTACACACATACCAAGAAATATTTCTCGTGCTCCAAAAAGTGAATCAATTTTCCAATACTTCTTTTTCCCACTTACTTGTTTTATAGATTTATATTACAATGACTACTTCTAAAAATCAATCAATAATTTATAAAAATCCCGAACTTATTAACCATGATAAACCAGGACATACAGTAACACTTCCCTTAGGATTTGGACCTATCCCACAAGATCTTGCAAATAAAAAGATCTTTTACTTTGATATTGATAATTGTTTATATCGAAGATCTACGAAAATCTTTGAAATGATGCAAGTTAAAATCCATGAATATTTTAAACATAATTTACAGTTAAATGATGAAGATGCTCATAATTTACATATGAATTATTACAAGACTTATGGGTTAGCTCTTGAAGGATTAGTACGTAATCATGAAATTGATGCGTTGGATTATAATTCAAAAGTTGATGACGCGTTGGATTTACATCAAGTTTTACATTATGATCAAGAGTTACGTGATTGTTTAATTAAGTTAAAAGATATGCATAAATTTGATTTTTTTTGGTTAATGACAAATGCATATAAGAATCATGCCTTAAGAGTTATTTCTTTCTTAGGTGTGGGTGATTTATTTGATGGATTAACATATTGTCATTATTCTCAAACTCCAATCATTTGTAAGCCAATGAAACAGTATTATTATAATTGTTTTGAATTAACCCAAATTGATTATAATGATTTAGAAGTTGTGCGAAAACAATACTTTGTTGATGATAGTGAACTTAATGTTAAAGCAGCATTTGATTTAGGTATGGGACATGTTGTACATTATGTTGAATTAGATTCTGATTTAGAGAAAATGAAAGCAAAGAGTGATTTTACGAAGTATTATGGTAATGGTGATAATAAAGATCATTCAAAAATTAAAATTATTAGACATATAGTTGATTTACCTGATGTTATAGTGTAGAAGTGACATCTCTTTGTATCATTATATAAAGCATATAGAAATAGATTTGAGTTTTTTTTTTTTTGCGACATAGTTTTTTTAGAATTTTCAACCAAAATAAAAATGTTGAAATAATTGATTTACACATACGATAAATGACCACAACAAAACAATATAAAGGTAAAATACTTTTCCTTCATGGATATACCCAATCTGCGTCATTATTCTATGCCAAAACATCTGCATTACGTAAAAAATTAGTCAAATTAGGTTACAAATCTGTCTATTTGAATGGACCATATATCTTAACACCAAGTGAATTACCATCGACAGATTCCTTATCTAAATTTAGTTCAAGTACAGGAAATGATATAGTATATCGCGCATGGTGGGTTAAACGAGATCATACAAACAATGGAATAAATTTGGATGAATCTATAACATCTATACGTAATTATATTGATAAGGGAGAAATTATCAATGATGAAGGAGATGATATAGAAGTAGATAAAGATGATTTACCTATTGTTGGTCTTATTGGGTTTTCTCAAGGTGCTGCCTTGGCTGGGTTGTTGACTAGTAAATTTGATAAATTGTTTAATGTGCCTGTATTAAAATTTGTTGTGTTATATTCGGGGTTTAAATTAAATACTACAAAGGAATCAGGGAATGAACAATATGAAAGTTATTATTCAAGTAAGAAATTAGGTAAAGTTAAATATCTTCATGTTTATGGTGAATTGGATACTGTGGTTGAGGAATCTCGTGCTTTAAGTTTGTATGTGTTTATTAAAGATCAAAGTGAATTATTGAGACATCCTGGTGGACATTTTGTCCCAAATTCAAAATTATATATTGATCAAGTAACAAATTGGATTCAAAATGTGGAAAAACAGGAAGAGAAACAGGGAGAGAAACAGGAAGATAAACAAGAAGATAAACAAGACAAAGATAAACACGACCTTGCTACGTTGATGGATTTAATGGATAGTTTTGGTACAGTATAGATTCATAGATATATATATATAAACTACAATTCATCATGATCTTGCGCTGATTTTGTAGACTTTTCACTTGAAGATTTACTCTTCTTTTTCTTTTCAACTGATTCTCCTTTTCTATATTTTGAATAGTATTTCTCTTCTTTCTTGGACAACGTACCTTCTTTAGGAGCGACTCCAGTAACATCAATAATCCATTGACTAATACTAACTAAATCATTCAATTTACCCTTATCATATCTAATCATTTTTCCTGTCTTTTCATCATAATACAACAATGAAGCATCACCACTACCTAAAATCTCTACTTTATTCCCATTAACCTCCACAATATGATCATCAACAAATGTATTACTAACCATACCAAAATTAACTTTGCTTAAAAAATCAATAGCCAAAGATTTATACAAGGGACTAATCAGTTTCTTATCACTAATCAACAATACTTTATGACCTTCATTGTTTAACCATTCTTTTAAACTATCACTTTTTACTGTGGGGAATTTCTTGACATAATTTTTCAACCTTGAAGTTAGAAATTCTGCCATAGCCTTAGCTGAACGTTCACCATAATATACCTCGCTTGCATGACGTTGTTTCCTAGGATCTTGTTCACCAGGCACATATTTTGGTGGTCTAAATACCATTAACGTTGGAAAACCTTGAATTTGATAACGTGCACATAATGGTTTATTAAATTCTTGATCACAATTCACAGCAGCGACATTAATAGCATATTTACCATCCTGATGAATTAATTTGCCTAATTTTTGATAAGTGGGTTTTAGATTACGACAATGTCCACACCATGGTGCATAGAATTTAACAATTGTAGTATAATTTGTCTTTTCCACTACTTTGTTGAATGTATTAGGAGTTAATTCGAAAATATTAGGATCGTAATGGTATTCATCTACTGATGCGAGGATTACAACAAGCAATTGAAAAAGTACAAGAAGCTTGAATAACATTGGTGTGAAGAGAAGAATCAAAGCTTTTTTGGGGGGAAGAGTTTGACACGGTGGATTCTTTTTTTTGTTTCACTAGTGCAAGGCTCCGGTATGTCTGTTAACTTCTGTAACATTACAACACAGAAGAATCTACAGATTTATAGTATATCAAGTTAAGCTGTAATTCCTAACTATACACTAATATACAAAGAGTCTAGTAATTTTCAATGCAAAAAAAATGTCAAAATGTGAACTAAATATAAACACCAACAAAGTTCGAAACATAAATTGAACTTAATCCAACAGCAAATGAAGCAACAATACTATTCAATAAATAATTAACAATATTTTTCTTCTTAACATCTCCTAATAATGTAAATGATAAACTTGTAAATGCAACAATAATTAATACAATTGTTAAAATTGTTGTGTTTGTAGTTATGGAATGTAATTGAACTGGAGTAGAATGTATATCAAATAATTCAAGGTATTCTCCATATGGTGCTCCTGATGGAAATCTGGTTGTTATATGTAACTGTGACATGTTGTGTTTGAATTGATCAAGATGTATGTCTCACTTGTGGGTTTCAGTTGACGTGTGGTTTTTTTTTCCTCCTTCTCAGTTTGGGGATTTGAAAAAACCCTAGTCATAAATTTGGTAGCGCGAACCATAATTGTTGTTTCAAAAGGAATTGACTATTTTACATTTGAGGGCAAGTTAAATATCAAAGAGTTCTTTAAAGTTGTATATTCTAGATTCAAAAGAGGTTTAAGCCTGACCAATTTAAATATTTCCTATGGGGAAAGAATCTATCACTTTGTATCTTTGAACAAACCAACAAACAAAGCAAAAAGAAAAAAAAGAAAAGTACACCCTAGATATTCTACAACAATGTCTGAAGGAGGTTGGAATACAATTGATTCCGATGCAGTAAGTACTATACATACATACATCATCTTTCGTTTACACCTACTAACAAATCCCAGGGAGTCTTTACTGAATTGATTGAAAAACTTGGTGTGGAAAACATTGAATTTAATGAACTTTATAGTATTGATAGTGAATCACTTGCTTCATTACAACCAATTTATGGTGTTATTTTCTTATTCAAATATGGAAAACTTGATCGAGAAATTGCCCAATCGGGAAATCCACCTATGGATGGTACATATGACACTAACTATTTAAATAATGGTATTTTTTTTGCTCAACAAACTATAAATAATGCTTGTGCTACACAAGCAGCATTAAATATTCTCTTTAATGTTGATGGGGTTCAATTAGGTGAAGAATTAACTAATTTCCAAGGATTTGTCACTGGATTTGAAAGTGATATGATTGGAGAAACTATTTCCAATAGTGATTTAATCCGATCAATTCATAATTCATTTTCAACACCAAATTTATTTTTAGATGAAGACAAACCAAAACCTCCTCCTGATTATGAAGACGATTCTTTGTTTCATTTTATTGGATATATTTATAAACTGGGACATATTTATGAGCTAGATGGATTGAAAACATATCCTATTTTACATGAACTGTGTAACACACAACAAGAATTTATTGAAAAATTACCTAATGTAATTAATAGAAGAATTGAAAAATATGATGTAAATGAATTAAGGTTTTCTCTTTTGGCAGTGACAAATAATAAATTACAACAAGCTAAAGAATTAGGTGATGAATCTGAATTACAACGTCAATTGCATAAACGAGAAATATGGAATCATGAAAATGAATTAAGAAAACATGATTATACTGGATTAATTGTAGAATTGTTAAAGAATATAAGTAAAGATAAAACAGATACTGAATGGGAAGAATTGTTAACTAAAGGAAGGAAGAAGACTTCAGAGTTACTTAAACAGACAATTAAAAAAGTCTAAAAAGGTATATATGTACATATATATATAGTGCATGTTGCAAAATCTCCACCTTTCAATCACTCATAACTTCCAAACGAGAAAAATCCACCTCCACCTCTACTGTGTCTTGAAAAATAATCAAAATCAATACTTGTAAAACATGAAAGTACAACTGCTCTTTGATCCAAGGTAACTCCTTGATTTGAAACTTGTCCATATCCCATCAATCCTTCAAAACTAGCAGGATCAAATCTTAATACATAAACACCAGTATCAGTAAACAATTCTCTGCCCAATCCAACCCAATTTCTATCAACACTAGCAATAACTTCACCCATTTCATTCCTTATAGGGAAATCAAATGACAAGAAAGGAGCATCTATCACTCCAAATTGTTGATATTCATTTGTATTTTCATCTTCTAACTTAAATAAATTATATCTTCTTCGCCATAAATGCCAACTTTGAACACTTTCACCAACAACTTCAAACATTCGACTATCCAATTCATCATACCCAGGAATCATTGCTTTAATATGGGAATTTATAAAAGAAAAGGGTCTTTTAATAGTAAGTGCAAGTTGTCCATACCTATCAAATACATCTATAGTAAATGGACGATGTAATCTAAAGAATTGTCTTCCTAAAACTTTCATAATTCCAATATCTTTTTCTTCCATATGTCCAATTCTTTCTCCTTGAGTATTCATAATGATATATTTATTTGCTTGTTCAAACCCTATAAATAAATTCATAAATTCAATTTGTCGTTCAATTACAAGGGTTGGTTCTTTAAGAATATCATAGATGGGATCTTCAGGAGTAATTATCCCATTTGTGTTTTTAGGAAGGGTAAATGTATAAGGAGAATATGGTTGTTGTTGTTGCTGAAATCGTTTTACTTCTTCAGGACTGATTTCCTTAGTTATTCTAGTTCGATTGGTGATTATTCTTCGTGCTGTTAATTTACTACTAGTTTGAAGGAATCTGGAAGACAGTTTCTTGATCCCAGCTGAACTCAATTGTCTATACACATTTCTAACAAGCATTGGTAGTGTTTGTTTGCCAGTGAGGACTTCCCTATTAATGGCAAATTTGTTAGATTCCGTGGCAAGATATCACTGTCCTGCATATAATCTCCAAACCCCCAAAAAACAAAACAAAACAAAAGTCAAAAAAAAAACACACCAAAAATCGCACATTTTCCGTCACTACCAAATTGCATACTTTTTGAAATATCAAACAAATCAATGGGATTACCTTCATCAAAGAGAAGAGAAGTCAGAGCAGCTGCTCGTGAAGGGTTACGTAAACTTCAATCTACAAATGATAAAATTAAACAAGAAGAAAATGAACAAAATGAACAAAATGAACAAGAAGAGCATGATTTAGAAGTGGCTCACGCAATAACCACAGCTAATCTTGCTGTTGTTGTTGGTGAAACAAATGACTCGGTAGCTCCCACAGATGCTACCAAACACAAAACTGAATTAACCAGCGAAGATGATGATGAAGAAGATGAACAAGGTGGTGAGTATGAACCTAGTGAACATGAAGAAGAAGAAGGGGAGGAAGATGATAACGACGATGTATATGATACAAAATTAATGAGAAAAAGATCAAGTTCTGAACAAGATAAACCCAGTAAGAAACCCAAAACATTACAATCGGATGAAGTTTATATTCCTCCAAAACAAACAAGAACGATTTTTAAATTAGATGACCCAACTTCTTCTCAATGTGAATATTGTGGTAAAGAATTTAGAAATGTAATTGATAAAAGAAATCATAGAAGAACTCATTCTCAACCAAAAATTCATGTTTGTTATTGTGGAAAACAATTTAGTCAAAAACCAAATTTGATTATTCATCAAACTACAGTACATCGTGATTTACAATTAAAGGAGGAACAAGCAGCAGCTGCAGCTGCTGCTCAAGCTGCTCAAGCTGCTACTGCCGCCTCAGCTGCTGCCAGTGCTGCTCAAGCAGCCGCACAAGCAGCTACACAAGTTACCTCAGATCCCACTGAAACTTCCTCAACTTATCCTCAACAATATCCTGATTTAAAACAAGTTAGAGTACTTCATTGTGATGTACTTAATTGTACTAAAGGTTTTCTCACTTATGAACAATTACTCGAACATAAACAACAAGATCATTCTATTGATGTTACTGGGAATCCTGAATCAGCTACTACAACTACTTCTTCCTCCACCACTTCCTCTTCCAAGAAAACTTACAAAAAGCCAAAACTGGTTAGATCTCATGCATGTCCTCATCCAGGATGTGATCGAGCATTCACCAAAAAATCTGATTTAACAAGACATATAAGAGTTCATACTGGAGAAAGACCATATGTATGCGAATATTGTCATGCAAGTTTTAATCAAAAATATAGGTTAACTACTCATTTAAGAATTCATACTGGTGAAAAACCATTTAGTTGTCAATATTGTGGAAAAAGTTTTGCCCGAGGGGATGCAGTACAATCTCATGTTTTTTCAGTTCATCGTGCTAAAGGTGAAGCTTTTTAACAAGCTTATATGTTTTAGATAATTTGTTATATATTTCTTTTGTTGTTGTTCTTGTTCTGTAATATTGTTTTAAATAAATTTTGTGATGTGATACGAATAGCGGATAGTAATTCCGATGTATATTTAAAAAGGTTTTCGTGTAAATTTCGGGGTGTTTCAACATTCCCTTACCAAGAGAATTTACTACCATTAAACCAGTTCTTCGGTTCCGCGTTCGGCTGAAAATTTATTTTCTTTTTCTTCAGAAGTCATGCTCGTAAAAAAAAAAAAGCAAACTCCGAGGTTTACTTAGTCATTTCCTTTCCTCGGTTTATCATTCTAAATTTATGCACAACTGCCAATCTTGAAATAAAACCTACAAAACTATCATTCAAAACGTTAAAACATTTATAAGTTTCCTATAAATAAGATATAAGTCTACAAGTAAATAGTTGTTAAAACAACCTCTTTGATTTTGTGAATAATTTATAAGCCATGTTAGACATACTATTGCCAGTCCCTCCTGGGGAGGAAAAATAACCTAAGCAAGTTTTTTATTAGTAGCAGCAAAAATACCATTATCATTATTTATTAAATCTTTAATAAATTCATAAACAGTAAATGTAACAGCTTGACCAGGAGCAACTCTCATAATTCTTGGAGTAATACCTTTATATAATGCATGAATTCCTTCTTCTTTGATTAATTGTCTAGTAATTTTCATAATTCTAGCCATACCACTTTCATTAGAAGCAAAAGTAGTCTTTTGTAATCTAGTCTTAATAGTATCTAATGGAGCATTAGATAATGGACCTAAAGCACCAGAAACTAACCCAATTAGTGAAGTTTGCCAATGTGGTAAAACATCAGTTCCAGAACGTTCTTGTAAATATTCCTTTAATTTAGAATAAACTGTGAAATTAACACCCTGGTTAGAAGCTTGTCTTGCAGCAGTTAAGGAAACACCACGATATAAAGTACTAAAACCTTCTTCTTTACAAATTAAATAAGCAGCATGAGGAGCATTTCTATATTTAGGAATATCTAAAGGATCCTTCATAGAATGGTGTTGAGCTTGTAATCTAATTTTAACAACTTCCATAGGATTAACCACCATAACAGCTTCAGTGATACCAGCACCAACACCAGCAATAAAAGTTTGTCCTGTAGTAATATTAAAATTTTCATCATAAAATAAACCACGATAGAATTCATAAGAACTAAAACGAATAGCCATTTTTGGAACAATACCAATAACAACTGCACCTAACCCTTTATAAAGAGAAAGGAAACCTTCTTTTTGGGCAATATTAACCCCTGTTTTGATAAATCCTGGTGGTTTTTGTCCTGATTTACGATAAAGTTGCATACGAACCTTGATGGTATCTAAAGGATGACAAACTAATGCTTCAAATAAACCAGCAACACCACCAGCAATGAAATCAACTGCACCTCTCTTTTTTGGAGGAGCCCTTTTAAAGGGGACTGCTTGTTTAGTAGTAGTAGAACTAGCTTCAGACATATTTTTTTTAAACTTCTCTATGAATAAATATAAAATTAGCTATTGTTTTTAAACAAACAAGTAAAAATAAAAAAGAGGTGAATAAATAAATAAATAAAAACACTTATAAAGAAGAGTCGAGAAAAAAAAACCAAATTTTCACATCCAGAAATTGTCTGATATTTATAGGGTTATTAGAAAAACCCAAGGAGAAAATGAATCGACTGAGGTTTGCATATGAAAAGAAATCCGGGGAAAAAAATGATTAAATAATTTACACAAAACCAAACAATAAACCACTTGGAAAGAATTTAGTTTTTCCACCTGGGGGAATTTACCGAGAAAACTCCAATCAACCAATTAAACATTCTAAAAAAAAAAGTTCCTTTAGCCCCGGAGTTTGTCTGTGTTTCCATGCAGGAAATTTCCAACTGTTTTTTTTGTTTGTTTTACTAAGAATTTTATTTCTATTATGTTGGCAATAGAAAAACGGTGACACATTCCGCGGATTCAACTCCGAAAGGTTTATTTCAATTCTCGAAAGTTTATCAAGGTGATCCCGGAGATATGGAAGTGTTCTAGTGTTCCAATTCACGCGACTTGTTCAAATTACGAGTCTATAAGGACCTAGAATCTCTACAAGTATAAATTTTAACATAATGTATATAATATTCTCTTTTAATAAAAACAAAATAACCAAATGTAAACTGTCCAATATCCAAATATCCAAAAATCCAAAAATCCAAAAATCCAAAACAATCAACCAACCAACCAACAAAAAAAAAGAATCCCAAAATCACTAAAAAAATAAAAACAAACCCAAGATGATTCATGATTCATACATATGATCATCCAATATAAAACGAGTATTTCTTGACAATAATCAAAAAAAAATATAAAATAAATCTTAAATTCAAATTGTAAATACCAAATCACAAAACAAAAGGTATGGAAATATCCGAGATATCCATATGACTCTTTAAGTGTGATAAACCAAACGGGAATATACTTCCTTCATACCATATAGATGTTCACACTAAAATTAAAATATTCATGTTGATTTAAAATTATATCTAAATAAGTTTCCATATCGGGAATTAATTTATTGATTGCTTCTCCCACAGGTGTTGAAACTTGATCTTCAATTAACCAATAATTATACCGAGGTTTAATAGTTCTAAAATATTCAAGATGTTTGCGAAGATGATGATCTATTTCAGGATATAAATGATCATTATTTAATTCATGACGTGAATCCGGTCTATATCTCAGGAAATATCTCTTTAAAGGAATGTGACTAAAACAGTGTTAGTAAATAATTCATTCTTTTTCTTTTTTTTTGGAATATTGTATACATACTGTGGTTCTATTGTCTTTGCATCAAGCACATCATCTGAACGAAACAAATGATCAACAATACATAAACTTTTGTATATTTCATGACCAATGTGACATCTATATTCATTTGTGTATGAATAATATTGGAAATTATCACCATGGATTTGACTTGAACTAGGAGAAAGATTTACTTCCGGAGTGGAAGGTAATGGAATACGTAGGTCTTGGTTAAGTAGCATAGTTAACCTTTTTCCTTCTTTATCTATGAAAAGAGTTGAAAAGGAAAAGGGGTCGCAAAATATTATATGAAATTGCCCCAAGAAACATAATCTGATGGTTTCACAAATTGTCTCTCTTACCACAAAGAACAAAAGGGAAAAAAAAAAGAAACAAAAAAAATATGCAAAACACAATAGAAAGTTTCAATTGTTCCCCGGATATTGTGCCTATTATGGAGATCCTTTTACTAAACTAAGATATGTTAACTAAAATGATATGTTAACGTGCAAACCAAGTTTTACTAGTACATACTCTATTTATTCTTTTACTTTACAAGCATGTCTACCTGGTAGCAACCCCGTTCCATCAACTGCAAAGTTGCGCCTCAAATAATAATAATAATAATAAGGTACATTTTATATATTTAAATTAAAATATCTATACCAAATAAACATTAAACTCATAGAATTAAGGATATCATACAAAAACATAAACTATCAATTACACAAACAAATCACTCAACCCTTTTTTTCATCAACAACAGGAGCAGATGTTTCAGTGGTAGCTGCACCTGAAATTCCTAAATTTGCCTTTTTCAAATCAGCCAATCTTTTAGCTTCGGCATGAACATCCAATACATCAGAAGTTATTCCTTTATAAAAATCATGAATCTTAACTCCTAAAGGATGATTTGCGGCAGCAACCAAATAATGTTTAACTTTACTTTCATAAACTTCTTGTAATTCCGTGGCTTTAGATTGAGCCAATTTTAAATTCTTTGAAGCAGCACTTTCAGGATCATGAAAATGAACATATTTCTTATCTAAATCAACAACAAAATCTTTAAATTGAGTCAGAATTCCTCGTTCTTTATCCAAAGCAATTGCTTTAGCAATAATTTTATCCAGTAAAACATACCCTTCAGCTAAAAGTTGTGCCATAATGGCATATTTTGGTTTTTCTTCTTGAGATATATCTTCTAAATTGCCCAGTTTACTAGTAGTTGGAGTTTGTGGTACACTTGCTGGAGCACTTATTGGATGTACAGGATCGACTTGAATATAAGTGCCACCAAATTCAGCATCATTTAAAAGAAGAGCAGTTTCAACAGCTTTTTCTGAAGCAAATGTAATTTCAACTCGTTTAAATTCCCCATTATTTATAAGGGATTCTAAATTTTCCACGGTCCCACAAAAGGAAAAGAATTCCTTAATCTTATCGGTTGACACAGATGATGGAATATTTGATGCAATTACCTTTGACATTATAAACAATTGATTTATAATGGAGAAGAAGAGAAACAAACAAAAAAAAAAAACTTGTCACTATTTATATTTTTAGGGAACTTTTAATTGATGAGCTTTTTAAGGGGCACACAACTACTGTAACAAGGGAAGAATTATACAAAAAAAATAAAGCAAACCAAAAAAAACAAAAAAAAACAGTATTCTATTCTAAATGTAATCCATCTTGGCGCAAGTCACACGCATGTGAAAAAGTTTGTTATTTAGTAATTATAATTTCTTACATAGCCATATTCCTTGGCTATATGTCATTCATTCTGTCCAAATTCTAAAAGTTACTGTAACGTAAGATCTCCAAACGTTAAACAATGCGCCGCAATGTTCGGCCATAGTTGCAAATTGTGGATCACATGCAAATCCAAAAGTATAAAAGCTAATATAATATATAGATGATTCTATATAAAAACTATAAACATCACATTAAGCATTTTTGTTCTATTCAAGGTCATACATGCTTGTTATGGGGGTTTTACTAATAAACTTTGATCCATGGCACATTGCTACACAATTGCATGATCAATCATGCACCCATAGGATTTAATTGAACTCTAAATTTTCTTAAAACAATTGTATTAACTATAGAGATGTTCCTTGTTTTAAAATACAGACCTGAATATGAAAAACTATCATAAACTAAACGCAAGATTCCAGAAGTAAAGCTCTTTCCAGGACCTAGTTGGTCATGTTGGTCATGTTGCCCAACAATAAAATAACGTAGACTCAATCTTCAGTTATCTATTATGGTGAGAGAATAGCAACAAAATTCTCCAACCTAGAAGAGCATTTATTAAATCTTGATAACTTCTGACAACAGTAGAATCAATTTTCAAAAATATTACTAGTAGGAGAATCTCAAGCAACCTATCTAACCGATTGATAGCATCTGATTGATATAAAATTTGAAAGTTTTTTGACTTAGATTTGTATAGATAGAGAAGTAATAATTGAACAAGTAATTCGGTATCTTGTTACAATAGTAACATAAATAATCTCTTTATATTGTCACATTCTGACATTACTCGTTCCCATAGAACTATCAAGACAGAGAATAACCTCACTAAATGAGTATCACAAAGATTTGGATTACATTCATTACGTCCTATAGTTAGGGAGGACTACAGGAAATAGAATGCCAATAATTAATGAGCTCAAATACATCAAACTATTCGCGCAAATAGTTTATTCCAGATAAGCTTGTAATTAAACACTCAAGTTATTAGAAGATGAGAAATCTACAGGCGGTTATTTCAATGAAAAACAGAATTACGAGGATGCTCCCCTGATCCATGGACTTGGACCAAAGCTTTCTGGAATTGCTTTTCCAATGTGATGACTATAAATATATGAACGTAGTGAGCCCAAATTATCTGGTGAAATTGATGAATATGTTACAGAGAAGGGTGATTTGCTGATATAGATTACTCTAACATATTTTTATTATATGACTACAAACATGAAGTACTTTGTATGGTATTTCTTCTTGTACAATTTCATAGTAAAGTTTGACCCATGGCACACCTACCAATGGCACAAGCTGCACTTACAGTATCCAAAATATGTTCTTCAGTTTCCGCCAACATTGGATTAGTTTCTACTATATCCAATGAATTCAATAACCCAGTCAAAGCAATTTCTTCAGCAACAAATAATCCTTCTCTAAGTGAAAGACCACCTTCTACTCTTGTACCAGTTGCTGGGACAAACAGAGGATCAATGGCATCAACATCAAATGATAAATGAATTGGACAATTTCTATTAGGGTTAATTTTATCTAATGCCATTTCCACAACTTTCCCAATACCAAATTTATCAATATGGTACATGGAAAATGCTGGAATATTAAATTCTCGTAAAATTCTCTTTTCTTCTTCATCAACATCACGTAATCCAATATATGCTAATTTTCCAGGTTTTAAAATTTGTGGAACCCAAGAGAATTCTGGTGGATAAGAATCAGCATCAATCCCTAATAAGAAACTCAAGGGGCAGCCATGTAAATTACCAGAATCTGTAGTTTTTGGTGTGTTTATATCGGCATGAGCATCAACCCAAATTACGCAAGTATTTGGATCATGACTTAAACTAGCACCTACAGTAGCAGTACCAATCAGATGATCACCACCAACAGTAATGGCTAATCTACCACTTTGTAAAGTTTTGTATACAGCATCAAAAATTAATTTGTTACACTCATTAACAATTTTGGTATTTTTAATTCCAAAATCATCTTTATCATCAGTTTTCATTGATTCAAAATTTGTTGATTGTAAAGCGTGTAATGTAGTTGTTTCCCAACCTAAAGAACTTATTTGTTTTTCAAATCCAGCATCAAGAATATATTCAGGACCCAATTCAACTCCTCCTTTTGGTTGACCTCCAGAAAATGGTGCTGTTATAATTGTTGCCTTTTTATTTGGATGATATTTATAAGCGACTAATGAATGTTAGTATGAAGATATTTTGAGGTGTATATCATAAGTTACATACCTGACATGATAGTATATAGATAAATGTGAATATAGATTAAGAAAAACTTGTCTTGTACAATTGGATAAGTTTGTATTTATATATTGATGAACGACTGGGTTGTAGTTTTACTGTTAACCGTTAAGAGAAACTAACTGCGAAATTTGCATCTAAACAAAAGATAACCCTGTTCACATGATGCCTAACAAAAAAAAAAAAGTTTACCACTACACTGCCACTTGATTGTCCAAAAATGGCAAGACACACCGCACGCATTTAACTTCCATTAAATGAATGACTTGTCCCAGTGGAACAAACGTTCACCTTATTCTTGTTTTGTTATCTCCTCCGATTTATTCCCACTTTGAAATTACACCCCATATTTCCGGGTCGTTTTTGTTTATCACTGATCTTTTTTTTTGTCATTTAATGGAAACCAACAACGAAGTAAATATATATAGGGTTTGTACGGGATTGGAATTCCTTAAATTAATGACCATGTAGGGTTTAAACCTTGGGGCGTTGTTGATCCCCACTTGAATGTAATTTATTATTTTTAGTGAACTTGGAATGAACCTGTGTTCTTTTGGTGTTACATTGGAAGTAATAGTTTTTCCGAATTAGGAGAATTACTGAAAACCCAACCTTACTAACCTTTCTAACCTTACCCAACATAATTTTATTTCCACGTATAGAATTTTATTTGCACATACAGATTTTATTGTGCTCTTTGATTTGGTTGTTGCAATTACTATTCTCCTAGATTCATGTGAGATCTGATAACTCGTTAGACAAACTTCCATTCTCTATGTAGTTTACGCTCCTTGTTTTCTGTGTTAAAACACCATATACAATAATCTCCCTTTTTGATCTCCGCGTTTCTTATTTTCACAATCTAACTCTTTAATTAAGCTTCATAACCAATGAGGTAAATTAAGTTTAACTGCGTCAACAATGACACGTGGTTTGCAACCCTCCAAAAAAAAATATATATATAAAAAGAAACGAAATAACGATGATCATCAGATCATTGCTAGCAAGAAATCAAGAATATCTTTCAAAGACGCTCATTTGTTGAAAGATTTAGTGTTTAGGAACATGTTGATACAACTGGCGATATGGTATTTCTTTGCTTCACAAAATCAAACTGTGGAATTAATAAATGAAAATAGAAATTATACCCAAGAAGAATCAGTTATATTTCGAAATGATGTAGTTATTGAAGATTGTTTAATAACTATATCCAATATTAAAATTTTCATTGCATATAAAACATTTGAGATTTTATCTTCGAGTAAATTCAATTTAATTTCAAATAAACATCTGTCAGTTAAGTTTACTCGAGGGATTATTAATAGAGGTGTTGCTCATATTTGTATAAATTCAAGTTTTGTAGGAAGTATAACTAATTTTGGCGAATTGATGTTGGAAATAGGAGAGGATAGATGTAATTTACCCTGTATTAATAATCATGGAAATTTATATATTTATTCAAAAAACAAGAAAACGATTGAAAAGGTAGATAGTTTGGGAAATATTCATGTAATTGGGAATTTAGATTTCTTGAAGACTGAAATGGACAGTGATTCAACTGCAAAATTGATTGATGAAGCTTGATTTTCATTAGTAGAAGAAGTTAATTTAAATGGAAGTGTGTAGAGGATCAGGTTAAGTTATTGCCTCCTGGAGGAGAGCAAGTTGTATTTGGATAGATAAAATAACTGTTATATTTTTCTCATTTTTCAATAAATATTTAAATAAATGTATTACACTCAGTTACATAACTACTTTCAATTCGCTAATTCGCTAATTCGCTACTTCTCTAACACTCTAACACTTTAATTATCTAATTCTCTAATTCTCTTTTACTAGCTACTCATACTATTACTTGTAAAATTACATTATAAATATGAAAATAATTATACATTTGCAACCAAAAGATAGTCACGTGACATTTTTTCCCGAATTGGTGGATCTGAAACAGCCGTCAAAACGTGGGGCTCAATTCTGTCAACAAGAACATTCATCGCCGTTTCATTCAAAACATAGTCTCTTATTTTTGCCACGAGGTCTAATTATAGAAGTATCCAAGATTGGATAAGGAACGATATTTAAAGACAATCCACGAGTTTCAAGATTCAGTCTTTTTTTCTTGTAACTAAAATTATTATTTTCATTACAATCAAGTTTTGGTATTAATCACTGTTTAACAAATATGAAATTCGGTAAGACGTTTCAGTCACAAATAATCCCAGAATGGTCAATTTATTATATGAACTATAAACCCCTCAAGAAATTAATTAAATCAATCGATTCTCTGATTCATGATACCAATATCGACCCTTCAACACAACCTGAATTAATTAAAGAAACTCTTGCTTGTTTCTTTTTTGAAATTGATCGAGATATTGAAACTGTTGACTCATTTTATAATACAAAATTTCAAGAATATAATCGAAGATTAAATAGAATTGTTAAGATTGATTCTCATATTGAATCTACTGAAGAATTGGATGAATTAGTGCTGATTTTAAGTGAATTACGTGATTCATTTAAGAATTTACAATGGTTTGGTGAATTAAATCACAAGGGTTTTACAAAAATTTTAAAGAAATTAGATAAGAAATTGAGTTCGATTATTCTGGATGCATTTGATAATCATAATAAGGAAGCTTATTTAACTACAAGAATTAATGCTCTTCCATTCGCAAATGGTTTTGAATTGAAGAATTCTTTAGAAACAATTAATTATATTTTAATTCAATTAGGTGGTGATTCAACTAAACCACAGCTCACATCAACTAGTACTACTAGCGAAGATTTAGTGTCTACATTTAATAAGTTAATTATAGGTGAATCTGATCTTAATGCTGCTTTAACAAAGTATTCTTCGAAGTTGAGTAATAGATTTTTACTTTTAATACTTAATAAAGCAACATTGGCTAATTCTGAACAGAGTATGGATCAATTATTAAAGTTTATTGGTGATTCTGGTTATTCCTTGTTTGATAAATCGGAAATAAATGGTAGAAGTTTTTTTCATCAACATATTATTACCCTTGGAAAGGAGAAAACTAAGCAAAAAACCGAGGCAAACGAAGTTAATGAACATAATGGACAAAATGAAAACTACGGATTGACTTATATTTTGAATAACTTGAAAGAAACCAGTAGAAATTTGTTAATGGCAAAAGATCATTATTCTCGTACTCCCTTACATTATGCTGCAAAATATGGACTTTTTAAAATTATCACACTTATCCTTGACTATTTAATTAAGTTTGACATAATAAACAGTAATAAATCTATTGATGATATTGAAATTTGGGGAGATCAAGAAAATTTAACTCCTTTACATTTATCTATCCTTGGCAAACATTCTCAAACAATTGATACATTACTTAAGTTTAACAAGGGAAATAAATTAAAATGCCCAAATTTACTTTTACTTTCTGTTAGATTAAACTCAGTACAAATTTTATCAAGTTTAATTAAACAAATTGATATTGATTATACTGATAGTGATCATAATGGAGAAACTGCCCTTTATATCGCTAGTAAATTAAACTTACCAAACATTGTACAATTATTGCTTGATCATGATGCAAATATGGAAATTCCAGAATATATATTTGGATGGACTCCAATCTTCGTAGCTGCCAGTGAAGGGTTTATTTCCATTATTAAGTTATTAAAAGATTATGGTGCCAGGTATGATATTGTAGATGATTCAAGATGGTTCCCTATTGAACATGCTACTTTACGTGGGTTCTTACAAGTGGCTGATTTATTAGTTCCTGAAAACCAGCAAGTATTATTATATGATCTGCATCATCAAGAACGTAACTTACCAAGAATAAGGTCAGGTAGCGCAAGTCCAGTAATTATGCAACAAACTAATTCTTCAGGGTCCAGTATTGATCGGTTAAATAGTGGACATCGAGAAACTATTGAGCAATTATATCAACATTTAAGAAATTCAAACACAAATGATATGAAACCTATTAAATCTTTTGGACATAGATATTTAAATGAAGATGAGTCGATTCTTCTTGTTACTTTAGGAACAACTGATTTACGAGACAATACCCCTCCAATTCAATTAACCACAACTTCAAATAATTCATTATCATTATCAATTACTTGTCGTCACAAGAAAACGAATGAACCAGTTGAACCACCAGTAATTGTAGATTTACCAATTGAAAACCATCATGGAACTGCCACTGATCCCATAACATTTAAACTCACACAAGGGATTAAATCTCAAGATTTGATATTAACCTTCGATTTAATGCCAACTTATCAACATGAAAAACTGATTTTAGGTCGTGCAACAGCAATTTTACAAGATGTATATACAAAAGTTGGACCTAATGAACTTAGATCTTTACATAGTGGGATAACAATTCCTTTAATTGATCATAATTTAAATATCATGGGAAAGATTAAGTTTGAATTTCTTGAAATATTGGCATTCACACACCCTTCAATGAATTTAACTCGCTCAGATACATATTGGAAACAATTGGTAAGTACTCGAGTTATTGGACATCGTGGATTAGGTAAGAATCAGAATCAACGTAAGTCATTACAATTAGGAGAAAATACAGTAGAATCATTTGTCGCTGCTGCTAGTTTAGGTGCTTCATATGTTGAATTTGATGTTCAATTAACCAAGGATTATGTTCCTGTGATTTATCATGATTTTACCGTGGCAGAACTGGGAGTAGATATCCCCATGCATTTATTAACCAGTGAACAATTCTTAGGATTAAACAATAAACATAAACATGAACACAAGACAGTTGACGATTTACATCACCCCCCCAGAGCTAAATCTTCTCAACAATTACAATGGAATAAATTAGATTATGATTCAGATATAGAACGAGAGTTCACCAATCATATAAATCAACGAATGAAACTTACTCGAACTTGGAAAAATCATTCATTCAAAGGTAATGCTCGAGGATTATCTATCGCATCAAGTTTCGTTACCCTCAAGGAGTTATTCCACAAGGTTCCAGTCAACGTTGGATTTGATATTGAATTAAAATATCCTATGTTAGATGAAGCGGAGGAAGAAGGTATGGGAGAGATCGCCCTTGATTTAAATCATTACCTTGATGTAATTCTCAAAGTTATCTACGATGAAAATACCATGAAACGTGATATTATTTTCAGTAGTTTCCATCCTGATGTATGTATATTATTATCATTAAAACAACCCACAATCCCAATTTTATTCCTTACCGAATCGGGAACCTCACCTATGGCAGATATAAGAGCAAGTTCATTACAAAATGCCATTAGATTTGCCAAGAAATGGAACTTATTAGGAATTGTATCTGCTGCAGCGGTGTTTGTCAAGACTCCTAGGTTAGCAGAAGTGGTTAAATCGAGTGGATTGGTTTGTGTTACTTATGGTGAAGAGAATAATCAACCAGAACTGGCCAAGATTCAAATGAAAGCTGGTGTAGATGCCGTGGTTGTCGATAATGTTTTAGCAGTTAGAAAAGGGTTAAGAGTTGAAGTTGATACAATTAATGAAAGAAATATTTAAGCTATTTAACTGAGCGATAATAAAGTTAGATATGACTTTATTAACTTAACAAAGTACAAGTTAGGTGTCTTTATAGAAAAATTAGAGTTATAGAAATATAGAAAATAGATAATTGCATATTGCATATTGCAGCGCTACCAAGAAAATCACAAATATTTAAACCTCATTTTTCTCCAGATAATTTCTTAGTTGTCTTTACAACAAGGACAAAGTAATAATGAATCAAAACAAAGATAACGATACTTCAATTCCCAGTAAATCAGTATTTGCTATGCCTAATAGTACACGTCCAGGAATTCAAGCTGTTCATGTGAATGCAGCTCGAGAAATGGTTAGATTACATACTCAAGGACGACGTCCTCCAGGAACAACTAGTACCACCACAACTAAAATTAACACGAGTATACCTCCACTTCCTTCTACATCTTCAAGTTTCCCTCATTCCCACCCTAATGTATCAGTTCCTACAAACTGTAAGAATCCTCAATGTGCTCATTGTGGTAAAGTTATAATTCCTGCACCACAATCATCATTCCCTATACAAGATATCCCTTCTATCACAGTTAAAAATTGGAACATATATACAATTAAAAAACCCATACTTAATTCAGTTGAATTAGAGAATTTAGAAACTAGGTATAGTTTCCCACTTCCTGAAATGATTTTCGGGAATTCTTCTGTTAAAATTATGAATGAAACTACAGGAGAATGTATTGAATTCAATGCTCTTGATGCGTTAGATTCTTTAGATGATGAAAGTCATTTAAAAGTCAGTTATCATAAAGAATGGCTTGATTCAAGAAGAGACAAGAAGAATAAAGAAGAGCGTGGAGAAATTGAATCGAAAAATCTTCGAGAATTTACTGATAATTTAGATAGTTTAAAACCTTATGATTGGACATATTCTCCGAATTACAAAGGTACGGTAAGTGAACAACTTAAGTTTCAAGTGACACAACAAGAAATACCAGTTGAAAAATTGACACAACCTGATCCTATTCTTTTCTTTGATGAAGCTGTGTTATATGAGGATGAATTGGCAGATAATGGGATATCTATATTAAGTTATAAAATAAGAGTTATGCCTAATTGTTTACTTTTATTAGTAAGGTTTTATTTAAGAATTGATAATGTTATATTTAGAATTAGAGATACAAGAATATTTGTTGATTTTAATGAAGATTTAATTTTAAGAGATTATAGAATTCAAGAATTTGATTATAAAGAATTATGGAAACAAGTTCAAAGGAAAAATATAGGGAATGATCCCAAGAAATTGTTTCGTGATCATGATTGGGTAAGTAAAAACATTCCAATAATCAATAAAACTGTTGAATCAAACAAGATTTCTCTATAGATATTTATATATTTAATTAATACTACTGTTGTATGTATATGCAGGAATATGTATTTTGAAAATCTTACAATTGAAAAATTTTTTTTTAGCTTTAGCTTTAGAAGGTTGACATTGAATACAACAACCAAAAGTAAACATGTTTAGTAGGGTAATTACTAAAAGATCTATAGGTATCAGGTCACTTCATAAAGTTCCCAAACTAGAAAATGTCGAAGAATTCGCTAATAAAGGTATTTCTGGACTTTATACTCCTAAACAATTTAAAATGTCTTGGATTGATTATCAAAATTATTTGTTAACCAATTTAACCTTGTTAACTAAAGGTACTTCATTTGAACCATTACAAACATATCAGACTTTACTTCGTAGTGCTAAAAGAACTACAGATCAGCATATTTTCCATTATGCATCTCAAGCACATAATAATCATTTATTTTTCCAACAATTAACTAATAAACAAGAAGCACAAACAACAAAACCATCAAGATTAATTATGCAAAAGTTATTACAACAAGATATTTCTGACTTACCTAGTTTAAAACAAAAAATTGTTGAACTTGGTACAAATACTTTTGGACAAGGTTGGATTTTCTTAGTTGAATATCCTGATAAACAGATTAAATTAATGAGAACATATAATGATGGTACTCCTTATTATTATGGTAAATCTCAAGTGTTAGATTTAAATGGAGCTATAGATGAATCTACATTTAATTATTTAGAGAATTTAAAACAAAGGGTGGTTACAGGAGAAAAAGAATTCACATTACCAGTAGTGGCTATTAGTTTATGGGATCATGCTTATATTCATGATTATGGTGTAAACGGTAAAGAACAATATTTAGAAAATGTGGTTGATTGTATAAATTGGAATGTTGTAAACAAAAGACTTTTCATTATTTAGAGAGAGATTATTTACATGTACATAGATTTAGTCAATTTTAAATTTCAGTTTTACATTCAATTTTAAATTCAGTTTTAAATACAATCTCAATTCTCAATTTCAATTTCAAATTCCAAAGCATATAAAGATTTCGTACTATAATATCCCACATTGTCTTTATTTAAGATTGATGTTAATTTATTAATTTTTGAACTTATGACATCACATTCTTGCATAATCTTGGTTAAAGATTCTTCAGAATACCAGTCTAAAGGTAAACTAGAAATTAGTAATGGAATTAAGCAAGTTAACTTCTTTAACTTGTCCCATTTTTCTACTAATTCATGTATTTTAATCCTTGAAGAATTTTCATCAACAGTTTCTTCTTTAAATTTAACATATTTCTTATTGAGTTGTTCTAATTGAGAATTAATATCATTAGATTCCACTAGTATTGGTCCAATCTGGTCAGTGATTAATTCTTGTAATTCTTGAATCTTGTCAAAATATAAATCATCCTCATTTTCCTTATGGAGTACTCTTAAAGAAATACCTGATTGTAAATCATATAACTTTTGTAAATCCTGTAATATCTTATTGTCTGATTCAGTCAAATTTGAATAATGTATTGATTTAAGTATTGGCTGTACGAGTAGTATATATCGTTCAAATAATTTATTTATTTTAATATCTGTGTTTTGATGTAATAAAAATGTGAATAATTCTTCATTGTCTTGAATATCAAATTGTTCTTTTATATTTGAAAGTTCCTCTGAAGGTATTTCCTGTGTACGTGATTGTTTAAGTTTGTTTAAATATAGCAATCTACTTATTTTACTATTTAGTTGTTTGTACAAATCATAATACTGTTCTTGTAATACTTTTGTCTTGTTTAACTTTCCACTTTTCAGAACAATTCTTGGAATATCTGAACTATGTTGAAGTATAGAAGTATATTGTAAGAGCGAATCACAAGCATCTGCTAATTCTTGTGACATTTTTAAAGTGTTGATCGTGATTGTTTACATGTTCAAATTCCAGTGTGTTTTTTACAACCAAAAAGTAAAAAAAAAACTGTTGACAACACTCTACTTCTTTCCTTTAAGGAGTAAACCAACATGACAGATCCAACATTATTAAAGAAAAAACTCCTTTATATTGCTGCTACAGGAAAGATATCTCAATTCTCTTCTCAGCAACTTCATTCACAATATCAAGAATTAAGCCAATTCCTTAGTTTATATAAGGATACTCTTGATCTGATTGAGTTGTTTAATTTATATGAATTACAGTTTTATTCATGTATTTTAACTAATCATGATATAGAAGCAAAGGGTATACTTGATCTATTATTAGACCAATTTCAATCTAATTCCAAATCTCAAAGAATAAAGTTATTACAATCAATATACTTTGAAGCTATTGGTGATAGTAAACAAGCTACAAGTTTATTAACACAAGATCCTGATGAATTATTATTATCTAAAAGATTAGTTACATTTACAAGAAATGAAGGAAGTGAGGCATATATTAAGAATTTAACTTATTATTTAGATTTACAACCAAGTGATTTAATTGCTTGGAGTGAATTGGCTGAAGAATATAAGAGAATTGGGAAATATGAAGAGGCAATTTATTGTTTAAAAGAAGTATTATTACATGAGCCTTTTGCATATCCTGTGTTTTATAAGGTAGGATTGTTATATTATTATCAATTCTTACAAGAATTATCTAGATCAAAGAGTAAATTACATGATTTAGTCCAATTATTAAATCAAGCACGAGATAATTTTCTTGTTTGTGTAGAAATTAATGAGAAATATACAAAGAGTTGGGTAGCTTTATATGTCTTGGCCAATCATGAATTTAATCAAGATGAAAGATTTAAGAAGGCAAGAGATGAAATTGTCAAACAATACATTACTGATATTGACAAATTAAAATTATTAGCCAACAAGAAAATTAAAGATTTGAATATTGAGATTACAAATATAATTGAATAACTAAACCATATATTAAGTATATAAGAAAAACTAATAAATTAAAAACCCTGAAAATTTAACGATAAATAGCAACTAGCTAGAAAATACCATCACTTGGAACTGCATTGACATGGTTTAGAACTGGAGCAACATTTGCAATTAGCAGAACAACAACTACAACATTGTTTACCGGAATTAACTAAACTGGAAAGCATTTTGAATAAAGAATAATAAGAAGAATAACTTATGATGTAGAATTTAAAACAAAATCAAACTACGAACGGGGGAAGACGATCATATTTATATTATTTTTTTTTGTCATACAAAGAGAAGTATAGAATGGCAAGTTTCGGGGAGATTTGCCTATTGGTTGTAAGTTTAATTGTTGTAGATTACAGTCTAGAAAAATCTCTTATCTGTGGCTTTATGATGCAGTATAATAATTCCTCCTATTTTTGCGTTGGCAACTATTCACCCCCGAAATAGCTGAACCAAAGAAATACCCTAGAATCTCTTGATAATATTCTGCATGACTTCGAATGTGTTGTAAGGTGGAAATTAAGATCCGACTTTTCGAGATACAGTGAAAAGGTCAATCTTTTTAAAACGTTTGTCTTCTATGTTCTAATTCACTTCAATTAACTTATAAAATGAATCGAAAACACAAACATGTAGTATCAAAATATAATAAAGTTATGTGTCAATAGAAATATCCTATAAAAAGGTGTTTCCGCATATTTCTGAAAAATCAAACAACTTAAAAGTCTATTTGTTGAGAGAGATATCTGACACGACAATTGCTTTGGCAAATATAGATAAGATAACAAACTATAATATTAACATGATGAACAAACTACAATATTAACATGATCAACAAACTCATATATTAACTATATATCAAAATCAATTAAAACCAAATTTTCATAACCAACCAATCATAAACCCCTTCATAACCATTGCTAGTGATAGCAACGTCGCATTTATTTTTTACCACATTCACATGGGCCAGAACCAGAACAACATTTACAATCAGGACCACAAGTACAAGACTTTGGTTCACTTGAATTAACTAAAGTGGAAAGCATTTTAAAGTAATAATAATAATAAGAAGAATAATAACAACTAATTAATGTTAAATTAAGAACTAATTGAAATTACAAAGGGGAGGGGGATCACAATCGATATTTATATATCGATTTTTTTTTATGGGGAAGTTGAAACTTGTCATGTTGCGTGGTTTTCGCCTTATTGGTTGTTTTTTTTTTGTTGTTTTGCCTTCAAGGCAATAATGTCGCACATCGTTACAATTTAAGGTTTTTGCATTAGGTTACATCCATGCGATATATTTGCTGAACGGTATTTGCGTTATTTGCTTGTTGTTGGCAAAGTATCGTAAGATATTCTATTGAGTGTATGGTATAAATGATTAAAGGGGCTTATATTTTTTTGTAATCTACGAGGATCTATCCTTTCTTATCCGAGCCTAAACTTAAACTTCTTTCTTTTTTTGGCATCTCTCTTTGAAAACTATATTTAGTAATTGTACATATGATATTTTGTGCTGGGTTGTTCTTTTATTTTGAGGTCTTTTGATCTCGTTTAATTGCTAAATCTTCT
>KI547146.1:258478-275223 GCA_000497715.1 Spathaspora arborariae UFMG-19.1A
GGTATGAGTTCTTTGAACTCAAGGGGTATAAGTTGTGTTTAAATATATACAAAAATCGTTCGATGTTTTGACACCGTCGTATCAGCTTTCAGTGCTCATGCTTCCTTCAGTGCTCATGCTTCCTTCTTTCTTTCTATATGAATGACAGGGTTGTGTTCCACATGTCCCTACCTGTACTTCAAACAAACTGTCAAAATATCAAACTATCAAAATATGCTTAAATTTAAGTTTTTAACAGCTAAATTTTTCTTATTTAAAAGCTGCTGATTCGGAGTCCTTTTTGCAACTCCAATATGTTCTTCTAGAACCTCATACCCTTCTATTAATTACGTCTATTTTTTTTCTATATAAACAAATATGCTATAAAGTAAGGAAAATATACTAAAACTCACCTTTATAATTTAAATCATCACTTTGTAAAATTCCATCTAAAATTCCAGAAGCAGCAGCAACTAAACCCAAAAATGGTCTTGAAGGATCTAAAACTTTAGATAAATATTCTGGATGATATTGAGTACCTGTGAAAAATTTATGATCTTTTAATTCAATCATTTCCATTCTAGTTTCAGTTTCATCTTTACCAATAAATTTCAATCCTTTATTTTCAATTTCTTCAATTAATAAAGGATTAACTTCATATCTATGTCTATGTCTTTCATAAACAGCATCGGCACCACCATATAATTTTCTTAATTTACTCCATTTACTATCATTAACAAATTTGGTAGCATGAATACCTAATCTCATAGTACCACCCAATTTAACTTGATCAACATCAGGCATATAAACCACAGTAGCGTCTTGTTCAGAAATTGAAGAATCGAATTCCATAGATGTAGTTCCAGTTTTACCCAATACATTACGTGCAAATTCAATAACAGCAATTTGTAATCCTAAACAAACACCTAAATATGGAATATCATTTTCACGAGCATATTTAGCAGCAGAAATCATTCCTTCAATACCTCTTGAACCAAATCCACCAGGAACTAAAATCCCATCAGCTTGACAAACATGATGCCATGCCTTATGATATTCTGATAAATTAGTTTGTTTAGTTTCTTCTTCTAAATTAGTAGATTCAACCCATTCAATAGTTAATCTTCTATTACACCTCATTGAAGCATGTTCCAAAGATTTAATAACAGATAAATATGAATCTTTTAAATGAGTATATTTACCAACAAGAGCAATAGTAACAGTTTCAAAAGATTTATCATGATTAGTGGTTAAATGTTTCCATCTAGTTAATAATTCTTCACCACGAGCTAAAGCACTAGGTTCAATATCACCAATTTCTAATTTTTTAGTTAAATATTTCATCATTTTTTGTTGTTTTAATAATAATGGAACATGATAAGTAGAATTAACATCATGGACAGCAATAACTTGTTGAGGACCAACATGACAAAACATACCAATTTTTTCAATAGTAGCAACTTCTAAAACATCTTGACATCTACAAGCAATCATATCTGGAGTTAAACCTAAAGATCTTAAATCTTTAATTGCAGCTTGTGTTGGTTTTGTCTTTTGTTCTCCATGAATAACAGGAACTAATGAAACATGAATCAATGCAAAATTTCCAGGACCAACTCTAAATTGAAATTGTCTTAATGCTTCAACAAATGGAGCACTTTCAATATCACCTACAGTACCACCTAATTCAATAATACAAACTTCAGGTTCTAATCCAGTATCATCAACAGGAATTTTAGCAACACGTTCAATCCATTCTTGAATAGCATTAGTAATATGAGGAACTACTTGAACAGTTTTACCTAAATAGTCCCCTTTTCTTTCCCGTTCAATAACTTGAGAATAAATTTTACCAGTAGTAATATTATGATTACGAGTTAAAGTAATGTTCAAATAACGTTCATAATTACCTAAATCTAAATCAACTTCACCTCCATCATTTAAAACAAAACATTCTCCATGTTCTAAAGGTGACATAGTACCAGCATCAATATTCATATAAGGATCAATTTTAATTGAGGTAACTCTTAAACCTAAAGTTTTAAAGAGTAGTCCAGTAGAAGATGCAATAACACCTTTACCAATACCAGAAATAACTCCACCAGAAACAACAACGTATTTCATTTTTTTTTAGTTAGAGTAAATATTAAGAGATTAGGCAATTTTCGGAATGACACGTCTTTAATACACGTGTACTATAATACAATATTTAGTTGGAAATATGAACTGACTCTTCTTTCCAAAGGATATACAATCGAACAAAATATTAAAAGTTTGCCCCTCTTAAATGAATGATTTAAGCGGGAAGAAGAAGAAGAAGAGAAGAGAGTGAAAAAGGAAAACAAAAGTGTTTGAGAAAAATTTTGTCAGAATTTATAAGATGAGTTTTTTTGGTTTTGTGTAACTGACGTTTTTCTTCGATGAGTAGGAAAAGAAAGAAAAAAAAAACAAAAGTGTTGACTTCCTAATTGGGAAGTGGAGGAGTATCAGTTCTATTATTAATATTTTACTATTTTACTATTTTACTATTTTACTATTTTACTATTTTACTATTTTGATATTTTGATATTTTGATATTTTGATATTTTGATATTTTTGGTGCTTTTTTTATATTTGTATGTTTGCTAAAATATACACCTTGTACGAACTGCTCATGTTCTGAACTCTCATTAAAGGTACCTAGATTGTTAGCAAATACTAATTTATGCCCAAGCAACCTTTTATCCTCAAAGAACCAAAGGTTAGTGGCAAGATCTACAATTACTCTGTACTCTTTCATTGTTTATTCTATACAATTTTCACACCTCCTATCTCATTATTTTCATTCATTAATATTTGAGCTTTACCTAACTTCATTAAATAATCTTTAATAATCTTAATCAAGAAAACCTCATCTAACCCTTGTAAATCCTTAGGTAGTCCACTACTACCACCATCTTCATCACTTTTAGTCAATTCATACACAGTTAAAACAGTACCTAATTGACCACTATCATCAACATAGTGATATAATAAACTACCCCAATCTTCAAGTTTCCTCCAATATACGAAAATCCCCAATTCTGGTTTTTTTGAATTTACATATTCTCCAGAATGTAATTTATGAATTAAGGAATTAATAATTGTATGTTTAAATTCAGAATTTACTGAACGACTGATTGCCGGGTTATTGAAAATAAGAGGAAGGGACGTTAAATCAAGTTGAGGAATCTGAGAATGTTTCGGTATTCCTTCTTTTGATATTCTGGTAATTCTATAATATTGACAATATTCAAGAATTATTGATGTCCATGCTTCAAGTTGGTGAGATAAAATTGTCGTGTTTGGTTGTTTGGTATATAATGGAGGGAAAGAGTGTATTTTAGGAAATTCAAATGGCGGTATGTCAGTCATGTTATCTATAGGCTTTGGGGAGTTATCTTAGATCAACAGTGTTTACGAGTAATATTTTGCCGTTCCCTAAAAATTTTGGTAATCTACACACGACTTTCTTTTCCACTACATTTTCTACAAAGACACATATTCAATTATTACCGTTTGTCATTGATGTATATAAAATTTGTAAAACCAAAACTAAAATTACATGTTATTACGTTTTATTTATTAAATAAAAGATATCCACAAAACTTAAGCTTCAGCCATGTCTCTTAAACGACGAATGGTAGATCTGACAGTAGCGGCAGCAGCAGTAGAAACAGTATAAGCACCACCAGCAACAGTCTTTCTACAAGATTTACAGTTCCAGATACCAGTAGCACCTCTTTGAACAGTTCTCTTACCACAAAATGAACAATCATATTTGGCATGTTGTTGAACTTCTAATTTCTTGGTTTGTCTTCTTAAAGAAGAACCGTATCTGACACCGAATTTACCAGTAATTCCAACCTTCTTAGTTCTTTTGGTCCTAAAAGATTTGTTAGTATTAGCTGTTATGTATACAAGGAATGAAAATGAGTTTGAAATGAAATTAAGGTTGTGTAGTAATGTTATTATCTATAGTAGTAGATTGTCTAGATAGTCCAGGTTAATTAGATTCTGTTTGATATTTGTAACCTATAATAGTTGATTCTTCATAGTGTTATTTTATTTTAGATATGCTTTAAAATACATATTGGTGATTCCACTTTTGTTCTTTATAAATATATATTGTTTTTATGATATCTTCTCTGTAGTTGGTGTTTTATTTATGAATTTACTCTCATCTGAACACTCACATTTTACATTACATTCTTCACCTATTCAATATTTATCAACTGCCTACTGATTACTCATTCCATTAACTCATTCATCTCTTTATTCGTTCCATTTGATTCACAATCTAAACATACATTTTGTATTATATGATGCTATATAACAAACTTAAGAAAGAAGTATACTATAGAAAATTTTTGAAAAACTTTTTTTTACTAGGTGAAAATTGACCTGGTAGAAAGTTGTGTCTTGTATGCAGGTGTCTATTTCTGCTCTTAATTAGGACTAATTTAATTACTGTGAAACCAGAAGAAAAAAAAGACCTTAGAAATTCTCTACTAGAAAAAATAACTGTAAAATAAAAATCACGTGGTGAATTCCATCACGTGCCGGATTCTGTTTAGGGTTGTAACCCTAGTGAGATAGTCTGGATGCTAAAATCAATTCAGCACATTAGAAGTAACTTATATTAAATTACTATGATTACAGGACAAATTATCTTAGGAGATAGAGTATATAGTGAACCAAAGGGCTGTTCAATCCATTTAACAGGTCGGTCAACAGTCAAGATCCCACTCTTTTTGTTTTTTTTTGCAACCAAAACTACTTCAAAGTTACTATCATGACTAGTTGAATTAGCCTGTTTAAACTACAAACTGGCACAACTTAATAAAATATAACCCAAAAATATTTTTATAAGCAACATATACGAAAAAAATAAAGTGCATAAGAAATAGAAATTAAAAAAAATGCTATATAATCTTGATTATGGAGATGGAGGATTTCGAGGGAAAAGATCAACTTGTTCCATCTCAACATCCTCATCTTCCACTATTGGACCAGCTTCAACTGGGTCATTATTTGGAAATACAGGAGTTTGATCTATTTGTGGGGCATTCTGAGGATTCAATTGCCGTTGTCTACCTGTAGTCGGCGTGGTTTCATTCTCCTGTTGTTGTTGTTGTCGTATTCTTTGTTGTTGTTGATTATGATTTCTAATTAAGAATTGAAATTGTTCCCGTACATCATCCGGCCCTACATTTACTAATCCTCGAAATATATCTCGATTAAGCTCCACCATAGCAGGATCTTGAAATGCAATTCTTTCAAATCCTTCACCTCGGCCAAACCCTTCTGGTCTTGCTGTTTCATCTTCTTCAATATCTTCATCATCTTCATCTATATCCATATCTCCTCTAACATCTGGGGTATTCCCACCTAAGAATCTTCTTCTTCGTTCATGAAATAATGCTTGAATATCCCCTTGGTCAATTTGATAAGTTCTTTCTTCCATAACTTGATTCAAATAATTGCGTAGTTGATTTACTCCATGTCCACTGAATACACAAAATAAAGATTTTTGGTGTTCATTAAAATCTGGAGGAGGATCACGACAATATTGAGTAATTTCCCTTCTTAAAAATGATTGAATACCAGTTAAGGATAAATGAGTTAATTTTGGACAGCTTTTCAATAATAAATAAATTGGACCAATTGTTAAATTTGTACAATAAGATAAATGGACCCGTTCTAAACAGTCTTGTTCACCTCTTCTTCTAACCAATTCCAAAATTCCTGAATCAGTAATCATAGAACATTTAACTAATCCAATTCTTCTTAATTTTGGTAAATTTGCCAACTCAACTAATGTCCAATCAGTTAATTGAGAACAACATGCTAAATCAATATATTGTATTCTATGACAATATCGAACCAATGAAGAAACTCCATAATCGGTAATTAATCCACAATGACCTAAATGAATATAATGTAAACTTCTCCCCAATTGACTTAACGCTCTTAATGAAGCATCAGTGATTTGCATACATTTTGATAAAACAACATTACGTAATTTTGGAGCACAAGAAACTAATTTTTCAACTAATTTATCAGTAATTGCATTACATCCAGTAATATCAATTATTCTTAATTTTTCCAATATAAATCCTTCAGGAATTAATTCAAATAATTTGTCAGTTATTCCTGGAGCATTACTTATTCTAAATTCACGCAATTGGGATAATTCTAAAAAGATTCGTTTTAAATTTAAATCACTGACTTGTTCACATCCATGTAAATCAATTTCTACTAGAGATTTACAATTCTGATACATGACTAAAATACATTCATCCGTGATATTATTACTGGAATTAAATTTAACTCGTTTTAACATTGGGCATGATCTTAGTAATTTAATAATAGCCTCCTCGGAAACATTACTACATCCAGGTGCATATAATCCTTGTAACCTTGGACAATTATCCGCTAATGCATTTATTATATCATCATGAATATCAGTAACCCCAGTTAAATCAATTGATTGTAAACGTTCACAATTTTGTAATACTTTAGTAATTGGACTTTTTGATAATTTACCACAATTAACTAAAGTTAATCTTTCTAATTTGGGACATCCAATAAATAATCCTAATAATTCATCATCAACTAATTTAGTCATAAAGGAAAGATTTAATCTCTTAACAAATAATCGATAATCCCAATGAGTCTTGTCTCGAGGTAACTCCATAACTTGTTTAATTCGTTTAAAAGAACCATCATTTTGCATATTAGGACGAAACCAAAGAATTTCAATAATTAAATCAGCAATTTCTTTACAAACAGTTAATAATGCATATAAATCTCTTCGATCTAGATGATGGAAAATTTGTAACAAAATTTCTGTAGGTAATCTTAATAAACTATTTTTAGCTATATGAAAATTATCTAGGGTTTCTGGTTTAGACTTACTTGACAATCTCTTTTTAATAATCAATGATTTTCTCAATTCTTCATAGTCGTTATACTCGTTATCCATTAGGAAATTGTTAAGTTCTCTATGATGATAACTATGATAGGGGAGATTATTGCTTGTTGGGGAATTAGTATCTGGTAACTTAGCTGATTCGCCACTATTGGAATATTCTTCTAGACTTGTCGGAGAACTCATTATTAATAAAATGACAAAGATTGATGTATAAAAATTAAATGCTGATTAGTAAATGTGTTTAAACTTGTTTGTAAACTTTTACAAAAGAAAAAAAATTGAATGTTGGTGGCAGAGAGATCAATATGTGAGTAAAACAATCAACCTGGATGAGTTGTGTTAGTGTAAGGGAGAACTGTATTATTAATTTGTAACCTGATTGTAACCTGATTGATTAATTGTTTGAACTAGGGTTACTTTCGTTTAATGTGTGATACGTTTTTCTAGTGATAAGACAATCCGTGTGTGAAACTACCAACTTTTTTTGTGTCTATATGTGTAAGTATATGTATGTAGCTTACTTGCTATATGTATGAGCTTAGTTTGATTGGCTCTTGGTATTTTTGTTGTTCACAATTTGTAAAGTATAAACGAAGTATTGCTGAATTCACGGGTTGTAAATTTAAGTCTGGGCAACTTTTAAAAACAGGAAACTTTAGAAAGTGGTGGTCGTGTGCTTTTGCCGAATTTTTTTTATGTTTATTTTAAGGTTGTAAATGCTCTTTAGGAGTTTAGATAATTGTTTTTTGTTTTTTTTTGAAGGTTTTTGCCTGTTTTGGGCATAGTAATTCTTACAATATGAATAAATATGAAAAAAAAGGCTGGCAAGAAGTGTAGTGAGTTAATGTATGGCGGGTACTATTGTTGAAGACTAAGTTTTGTAAAGATAATGTATGCAACACGCACACAGTGAGGCTCAGTTTTGTTTTTGTTTTTTCTTCTAGAATGGGGGAAGCGTGAACAGAAGTTGTAATGAATATGGTATGTAGTTGAAGATTAAATATGGATGTAATAGTAAGTAGTTATGAGTATTGACTAGAATGTAATTTCAACGAATTGAATAAAGTTTGGTAGTTAAGAGAAATCATTCCAAAATTTTATATTCCTTGGCTGGTTGTAGTTTTTTTGCAAGAAAAGCACCCAATTAGTTGCGAAAACCAAACAAAGAAATTTTCAAGAAGTAATAACAAGAATTCCCCTGATACTACAATTCTCTTTAAATATCCACTGTTAATTTAAGAATACCATAAACTTTGATTTAATAACTTCTTTGATAAAATTATGACAAAATTATGGCAAAATTGGTAGCGCACACATGTCTCCTACAAGAAAACAAAAACTGACAAACTAATTTTTACAACCAACAATCCATCGTACATAGTTACCAGAATGAGTGACAAATTACTTAACTATCTCAAACATGTACAAGTATACATTGAAACTCAAAACTGTAACAACCTTTTAGGATGTCTTACGATAAATCCTGGGAAAGAAGAAGGAGAATTACGTGCATCATTTCCTGAACCAAATGATTTTGATTTATATGCTATTCCTGAAAAATTTCAACCAGTAGTGATAAATCATTTAAAAGTAATCAAAGCTATATATCGAGACAATTCATTAGCTGCTGCATTTGAATATTCTAATGAAATGATTCTTTCATTAATTCGTGCTAGTGAATCTTGGGAATTTCTTTGGATTCAACCAGTTTTATTGGATTGTTTTAAAGAATTGGTTCTTGTTTATACAGTTAAGGAAAGACAGGATCCTGATGATATGGAAAGTTTCCAAGTACAAGAAATGGATGATAGTAATGTCGAGTTTGGTGGAAGTAAATCTATAAGTTGTTTAGAGAAATTGGCAATTACATTTAACAAAGGATTCAAATTAAGTTTAAATGACAAGAATCCAGATTTGACCAAAAGTAGAAGAAATCATATTTATTTTTATTTGGCAAATTTAATTAAGATTTATTTTAAATTAAAGAAATATGAATTAGCTAAATCAGTACAGAAAGCTGTCAAGGGAACAAGGAATCCTTTACCAGAAATGAAGAAAAGCAAAGATCACAAGAAATATTGTGTAGTTTATTTGTATTATTCAGCATTAATGGCATTAGATGATGGTGATTATATTACCAGTGAATCAGATTTAGATCTTGCTCTTGAATTAATTCAAGATTATCAAGATTATAGTAAAAGTAAACAAGTTCAACAAATAATGTTACTTTTATTACCTTTAAAACTATACAATCGAGGTAAATTACCTAAAAAGTCTTTTTGGTTAAAATATCCTTTACTTCGAATAATGTATCGAGATAATATTTTCCGAGCTATAATTCAGGGAGATCTTGGTAAATTTGATCAAATTATGAAAGATTTTAGAATTGTGTTACTTAAAAATCGATTGTATGTATTAATTGAATTATTAAGACAATATTGTCAATTAAGCCTTGTTAGAAAAACTGTAACTATAATTAAAGAGATCAAAAATGATCATATTATTTCATTAAGTGCATTTCAATTAGCATTTGAGTATTCACAATATCATGAAGAAAATTTCAATATAAAGTTTAATTTTGCTAAAGATCATAGTTATACTACTACAGTTGCTGAAATTGAATGTATACTAGCTAATTTAATTGCTAATGGGAAGGTTAAAGGTTATATAAGCCATGCTCAAAGATGTATTGTTTTATCAAAAACAAATCCATTCCCAAAAATCACGAATTAAGATTTAAGCCAAAAAAGAGGGCGCAGTTGAAGAGTTACAAAAACTATGTAGCAATTTTGTATAATTAATAGAATAAGAATTAGAAAGGTTCTTTTTGTAGAAGGAGTACAATTGCATGTGATATTAAAGAGTCAAGGAGTCAAAAGAGAGCAAAGTGGTAACAGAGTGGTGTTAACTGGGGGAAAGGGTTGAAAATTCTATTATGAAGCACATTTAAAAAAAATAGATTCACGGGGAAATTAATAGCCGGCGAAACAAAGGAGGAAAACAACAACACCAACAACAACAATAATAATAACAAAAAAAAACAACCCCTGTCTAGAACCGGGGTAAAAATCTAAATCGGTTGTAAAAATAGCTACACCAATGTCAACTATAACATTTGAATACTATGTTTAATGTTCATTAGAAATGTTGTAGTGTTGATGTAGATGCCTCTCCCCTACTCCCCCTACACCCCTTACTCACCTCACTCACCTCACCACTCATAAATATTCACTACCCAAAATATGTACAAGTTGTATTAATAAAATTCTCTCATTAGAAACTAAATTATTCGTTGCACGGAAATTAAAAAGGTCCCATCACGTGGACCTTATTAATTGGACTAAACTATTTGGGGCGGACCTTTTTTTTGTCGTTCTTCGGTTTTTCTTTTTTGTCTTCTCACGTTGTTAAGCTAAACAACATTGTAAACTTTTTACACTAAGTAAATGTTGGGTCTGGATCGAGTGAGCACTTTTTTTTTCAAAACTCTGTCTCCAGTATAGATTTCATACTTTCTTCGAGAATTCAATAATCTTGCGAGTTCCAGATTTAAAACTTGACACATTCCCTTGTTTTATACACCATACACGAACATCCCTTTACAATCACACAAGTTAACATTTTCCAAGCTGTAGAACAAACTTTGTTGGGAATTCTAGACTTGATAATTCTTACAAACCCCTATTTTTTTCCCCATACAATATACGTTTGTTGGTGAGGTTTCTTTAAAACTAGAATAAGATATATATAAACTACGCTAGATTTACATATGGACAACTTCAACAATTCGACTTCGTCGTCGTTGCCATTGTCCTCAAAACATTCATCATATCCTCCGATAACTGGAGGACCTTTTCAAACTACTTCGACAACTTCAACTACATCAAATAGTTCAGCAGCATCAACTAAAGGACCTACCACAACCTCAACTACCAGGACTAGAAGCAGAGCAGGTACTTTACCTTCTTCGTTCTTGAGTGCACCTTCTATACCCAACAAGTCATTATCTAATTCTCCTTTGAATATCCATGAGAATGCTTCATTACCTATACCACTTGAAAATATGTCTGGATTACTATCAACATCTCCAAATCCTCCTCCTCCTCCTGCTCAGACAAATAATACAGGTACAACAAGTAGAGTCAGATCGGGATCTTTATTTTCCACTCATTCAATCTGGAATGATGATAGTTTTTCTCATCCACTTGAAAAGAATGGTAGTAATAATAATAGTAATAATAATGTTAATGATTTCTTAAGTCCTTTGTTGTCAACGACCAATGGTACTTCAAATCTCCCAACTAGTGATATTTCAACAAGAAATAGATCATATACTACAACTGCTGCTATGTCCTTTAATGCATTTGGTGATTCTCTTCATTTACCAACTATTCAACAACAACAACAACAACAACAGCCTCAATCTCAACCACAACAGACACAACAACAACAGGCACAATCACAAGCACCGCCTCAACTCAATAGATCTTCTAATTCTCCTTTCATTACTGTTAATAACAAGTCAAATGATATGAATTCGTTATTAGATAGTTTAATGTTGAATATGAATCAATCAAATATTCCAAGACATAGATCGCAAACTTATTCAGGCACTACTCCAACATTTTCTGAATCAAATTTGTATCAATTACCTCAACAGCAGCAACAGCAGCAGCAGCAGCAGCCACAACAGGCTCCAAACTCAAACTGCAATCCCCAATCTTCAATGTTACATCAACAATTTCCTTCAATTAGTGAAAATCGTGATCAACATCAACCAATTTTACTTGATGATATTGATTTCGCACATTTAATAATTACTACCAATTTTGAAAATTCAAATTTAGCTCCTACAAAGTATCTCCTATTTGATAATTTACCATTATTTATTGATTCATTTAAATTGTATAATATTTTAAATAACTCCTTAGGAACTCAAAAATCATTTGGTGGTATTAGAAGTATTAGAGTTAGTACAACTACAACATCAAAGATTTCCCTCGTGGAATGTACCAATGTTGATATTTCCATGTCTATAAAAGCAAGCTTTAATCATTTAGAAATTGTTCCTGGAGTGATTTTATATGTTGCATTTGCAAAGTTAGAAGCTGAACAACATCAACAGCAACAGATGAAACCAGCTTTGGTTCCTTCAACCAATTCTACAGTCACTGCTCCACCAGTAAGTAGTGTATCACCAAGTCCAACCAAAATAGAAAAATCTCCCCCTACCGACATTGTTGCTATTCAACCCAGTATTCTTGATACTATTGAAAAATTAGGTCCTCATGTTGATATTAACAAAATCAAATCAATAATCAATAAATGTATTGCTTATCCTAATGAAAATTATCAAGATAATTTTGGTCCCTTACCTGATCCTATTCCAATTAGACAATTTGATTCACCTAAATTACGAGAATTAAGAAAAATATTAGAAAATACTGAAGCATTAACTAATAACTCAAGTGGTACCACTACACCAGTAGAAGGAACTGACAATACAGTAATGAATCAATTAGAATTAGAAGAATTATGCCTTGCTATGTTGGATGAATTACCTGAATTATGTTATGATTATTTAGGTAATACAATTGTCCAAAAATTATTCACATTGGTTGAATCTCCATTAATCAAATTAATGATGGTTAAAGAAATTGCACCATATTTGACTCAATTAAGTATTCATAAAAATGGTACTTGGGCAATACAAAAGATTATTAATTTATGTCATCAAGATAAACAACAAATGTATCTTATTGGAGCAAGTTTAAAACCATATGCTATTAAATTATTTAATGATCAATTTGGAAATTATGTTATTCAAGGATGTATTAAATTTGGATCTCCATTTAATGATTTTGTGTTTGAAGCAATGTTGGATAGTTTTATTGAAATTAGTTTTGGTAGATTTGGTGCAAGATGTATTAGAACAATTTTAGAAAGTGCTAATGAATCTTCAAGTGTTACCAATGAACAAGTTTTATTAGTTGCTGGATTAATTGTGGAATATGCTAATGAATTAGTCGTTAATGCCAATGGTAGTTTGTTAATTACTTGGTTATTGGATACGTTCAATGATACAGATTATAAGATTCAATTACTTTCTCGGAAATTCATCCCTCATTTACAAGAATTATGTGTTCATAAATTATCCAATTTAACAATTTTAAAGATTTTAAATAATCGAGTTGAAGATCAGGTACGAGAAGTTATTCTTAACACTATCTTTGAAGAATCTAATTTGGAATATATACTTCTGGAAAATACTTCGAATAATAATGGTGAGTACTCAGCAGGACCAATGTTTATTTACAAAATAATAAGTAATCCAATTCTTGCTGATTTTTCAAATAATCATATTGCAACAATAAGAAGAATCTTACATGATTTACCTATTGTGAATATTCAAAATTACAAGAAATTAATGGATGAAGTTGGTGTAGCAAAGACAAATCGTGCTAGTTCCAATGGAAAGCAAAAGAGAAGAACCACAAGAACTGGTAAACCTTATGAACAAATGTATACGCCTTTACAAGGATCTCACCACCATCAACCACATATGTATCCTCCGCAGGGACCACCTCCACCGCCACTCCAACAACAACGGCAACAACAACAGTACTACACTCCATACCAACAATTCTACTCTCAACAATATGTTAATATTCCACCTTATATGAAACAACAACAAATGTATAACCCACAACAAGCAGCTCAAGTTCAAGCCCAAGTTCAAGCCCAAGTTCAAGCCCAAGCCCAAGCCCAGGCTCAGGCACAAGCTCAAGCACAAGCACAAGCACAGGCACAGGCACAGGCACAGGCACAAGCACAAGCAGCACAGCAAGCTCAGGATATGGCCGTTATGCAACAATTGGAACAATTATCATTGAGTTCAGCTGCATTAGGGTATAATTCTAATCCAGGAACTCCTAAAATTCTGAGAAATCAGTATATTTAAAGAAAAAAGAAAAGAAAAAGATGAAGTTTTAAAGATGTTTTTTTAGTTTGTTTTGTTTTTTTTTATGATTTATTCAAATAATGTGTAATAGATAATCTTTATATTTAAACTTGTAGTAAAAGTTATAGAAGCTTTACCAATTGTTAAAAATGTACTACTACTGTATAAAACTGGTTGCTAATTAAATTGGCACTCAAATGACTCACGTGATCCAGGTGGAAAATTTTTTTTACACCCTTTTTTTTTGATCTTGAAGATTGAATTTCTAATACAATTCATAATAAGATCACCCAAGCAACATGTCGTTCATCAATATATGTCGTGATAATACTGACCCCTTCTACCGTTATAAGATGCCTCCCCTTGAGGCCAAGACTGAAGGTAGAGGTAATGGTATTAAAACTGCCATTCTTAATCTTGCTGAAGTTGCTAGAGCCTTAAATAGACCACCAAGTTATATTCTTAAATTCTTTGGATATGAATTAGGAGCTCAAACCAGTAAGACAACTGAATCTAGATTCTTAGTTAACGGTGCTCATGATGTTAATGAATTACAAGATACTCTTGATGGTTTTATTAATAAATTTATTCTTTGTGGATCTTGTAAGAATCCTGAAACTGAAATTGTTCTTAAGGGGAAAGATACATTAGAACGTGATTGTAAAGCATGTGGTAAGATCACTAAAGTTGATCCAAAACATAAATTATATTCATTTATTGTAAAAAATCCCCCTGAAAAGAAAGGTAAAAAATCTGCTACTGCTACTGCAAATGTTGTTGGTGGTGGTAAATCAATTTCGGATATTGCTGCAGGACAATCAACTCAATCCCAAGAAGATGTTAGTGGAACTCAAGATGATGATGATGATTTATTAGCCAAGAAAATCAATGCGGAAGCTGCCCAATTACAAAATGTCGAAGTTAAAGATGATGATTGGGCAGTAGATATGTCTCAAGAAGCAATTGCTGCAAGGGCAAGAGAATTAGAAGGATTGTCTTTAGTAGATAACAAATTTAATGAATTTGGTGAATGGTTATTGCAAGAAGCCCCAGATTCAAAAGATAATTTACCTTCTGATGTTGAAATTTACAAGAAAATTGTCGAATTGGATATTGGAAGTAGCCCAGAAACTGTTCAAGTTCTTGCTCAAGTATTATTTGATGAAGATATACTAGAACAAATAGAACCTCATTTAGGTATGTTGTCTAAATTAATTGGAGGAGAACAAGATTTTGAAAAGGCATTTTTGGGAGGATTGGAAAGATTTATTGGATTAGAAAAGCCAATTTTAATTCCTCAAGTTCCAAAAATTTTACATGCATTTTATGATAAAGATATCTTAAGTGAAGAAGTTTTAATTAGTTGGGGTAGTAAAGTCTCTAAGAAATATGTTCCAAAGGATATTTCTAAAAAGGTTAGAAAAGCAGCAAAACCATTTGTTAAATGGTTACAAGAAGCTGAAGAAGAAAGTGACGAAGAATAGTTTATATAAGTTTTTGTTTTTGTATTTGTATAAAATAATATTTCAGTTATATATATATACTTAGTAAATCTATCTACCTGGAGGAGGCGGTGACATATTAAATTGGGGAAAGTTGGGTAGATTAGGAATATTAGGCATATTAGGTAAATTGGGCATTGGTGGCATACTTCCTCCTGGAGGCATTTGCATCCCTGGAGGTAATTGCATCCCTGGAGGCATCATACCCATTGGGGGCATACCTGGAGGCATACCTGGAGGCATACCAGGCGGCATACCAGGCGGCATCATACCCATTGGTGGCATTCCTGGTGGTGGAACACCAGGAGCTACAGCACCACCTGAGCCTTTCATAATACCAGCCATAACCTTTTGGGGATTAAATTCACCTCGAGTATTATCTTGTTTATGACAATATGCTGCCCAGGTAAATTCATCAAATCCATAATTAAAATAATCAGAAATATCTACCCCAGGAGCACGCCAAGGTTTTTCCTTTAATGTTTCCAAATCTATTGACGTTATTGGTTTACCTTCATATTCAGCTATAGCATTGACATCAATTTTTGATTCTGGTTGATCTTTAGAAACTATTAACGTTGTAGTGGTGGCTGAATCCTTCTCGGCATCTGTATCTGTTACTTCTGATATTATATCATTTCCAGGAACAAAGCTCAGCACTTTAGGAGCAGTTTCCCCAATTATAATATCTATATCATCTTCTGAATCTTCTTCTTCTTCATCATCCTCCTCCTCCACCTCTTCATCTTCACCTTCGGCTTTTTCCTTTTGTTCAGTTTCCTCTGAAATTGCAAGTTCCTTATATTCAGATTTTTCTTGATCAATTTCAGTAGGTGCTAGTTTTTGTTTCTTGGATATATGTACATCTGCCTCTTCATCTGAACCATAGAGAAAGGCATCATCATCGTCATCTGAATTAGCCATGATAGATAAATGTTGTCGTGTATGTCCAACTTAATTATGAATTTAAACAGTTTTCTCTTGGATTAAAAAAAAAGGTCGTGCCTGGACAATATTTAACTGAGTTGAAATTTATTACAAATCCTACAATTACAACTATAAGAAATGATTCATACACCTATTTAGAATACTGAAAGTAAAAGGATATAGATATACCTTGTTGATTTTTTTTAATTGAATCTTTTAAATTCTACAATGTTATTGTTCCTTTCTACTAGGATATGAAAGTGAATAGTTTCTAGATTAGCCCTCGCCAGTTGGGGACCAGAATGGACATGTCTGCCTTCTGAGATAGTATCAATATGGTAACAAATACAATACAATACAAAACAAAACAAAAAAATGCAAAAGCAAAAGCAAAAGGTTAGAACTACCTTATTACTCTCTA
>KI547146.1:276218-305542 GCA_000497715.1 Spathaspora arborariae UFMG-19.1A
CCAAATGAATCCAACTCAAATTCTTCTAAATCAATATCATTATTGGGAATCACCGTATCAGATTCATCATTGGATACAGGTAAATATTTCGTGAAATGTTTTGGTCTGTAATACTTGACATATAGCCAATAATTGAAAGTTATTAAACATACAATAGTAACTAAGCTATCCACCAAATTTGAAAACAAGAAATTCTCCAAAATCACAGGAAGTTTAACATGAATAGGTGGTCTTATAGAATGAGGTATAATACCAGCATTCTTAAAAATCAATAACCAAATAAAGACGGGTCCAAATCCTATTCCAAAATCCAAAACAAATCGCCATATTGGTCTTTTGTTTAATCCAGACCAGTATATTCTTGAAAATAAGTGATACAAGAAAACAATCGGCCTAACTACAAGATACAACATGTGAAGGGTAAGGTAAAGAAGAAATGAAATAATGTCAAGAGACTGAGACTACGTTTTTGACTTTCAAAAGCTTAAATGATCTGTGATTTATACTAAATCCAAAATGCCTTTTTAGACTTTGTGGTTCATAACCTAAGTTGTCTACATTAGGAAATCATTTGGAATTTGGGAGATATGACTTTAGGGAACGTACATTTGAATTTGTATTTCTAGTTAATAATTTTAAGTCGGAATACATATTTTTGCGTTGAACATGTATGGCAAGATAAATCAAATTTGTTAAAAGTAAAGTCCTGGTTTGACGTGTACTTAAGCTCATCTAATCAATGCAATACCAAACACTTACAAATAGTTTCACAATATAAACCAATAACTTTTTTTTATTAATATTATACAAATTACAAAACATAAAATAAAACAGTCTAAATAAGCATGGAAGTACCATTATTCATTTCGAGTTCCTTTGGTTTGATTGAATCAGTCGCTTGCATCATCACATTAACCCACGGTTGGCGACGGAATCGGTTTCTATAAACAATCTGCTCTAATATTCTTACCCAATCTCTCTTTTGTTCCTTATTAGGTGCACCAAAATCAATAATTTCTCCATCAGCAAATCTAATCTTAAATGCATGTTCAAGTAATAACACATCACTAAAGTTTCTATAATTTGAAGAGGATGAATTAGGATTTATATTTTCTTTATCGACATATATGACATCAACAACTTTGGATAAATTAATCTTGGCCCTGGTCTTGTGATTATATTCACTATGGGCAATCAATAATGTACCTTGTAATTTAAAGAATCTTCGTTTCCATACAGGACAATCCCCACCTTCTTGATGTAAATAACCTTCATAATAAGTATCCAATTCACGACATAATTCATTAACACTTTCATATGCACTTCTAATACTAGTTGGTAAAACTTCATGAGGGTCTGAACGAGGAATAAATAACATTTTTACTTCAAGTTGAGCAATCTTGTAAGCTGGAGATTTGGTATTGTCATCTTTGATTTCCCACTCATTATAACAATTAAGATCAAAATTAAGAGCTTTACCAGTGATCTTGCTTTCAAATTGTTGTAAATCAATATAACATCGGGCAAACGATCCATCATGGGCAAATTTCTTTCTCCAACTATCTTGAGTTTCCTTAGGAACAAACTTGGTGGTGGTTATAATATGCTTCTGTCCAATCAACCTACTAAATCTATTCTTTGGTTTGACTGTCTTTCGTTCAGTGACTTCAACTAATGTATCCTTTGGCTTATCATAAGTTGCCTTCATGGTTAAAATAAACTCTAAGGAATCACCTACAGTTAATTCAAATTCTTTACCAATTGGAACCTCACGTGAATTTAAGTCATAATCAGGAGTTCTGATACAATGAACACCATTATCTAAAGTGATTGAAAATTTTGCATTTTGTTGGACACCCAAATCAGGTAAATTAATATTTTTGAGTCCAATAACCCGGAAGAATAATTTACCTCGTTCTAATAGTTCATCATCTGGTATTTCTTCATCATCAACGATCTCAAGTGAGGGCAATTCTTGTGTATGAACAGAATTGATTCTTGGTTGATATGGAGCTTTTAACTCGGAAGCTTCCTTTTCAATCTCTTTTGAAATTCGATCTCTTAATTTGTTATTGATAATCTCATCCCCAGAGAAGGTCGTTTGTGAACTGGGAGATTTAAGATTATTAACTTCAATACCAGTAACCACTCCATCTTTTTTAACTAATTTTATTGGAGATCCACCAATCTTAATAGGGTCCCTTTTAACCTTGGTTGATGTTACTTCAGGAGTAGAATCTCTTTGTCTAAATGGGTTATGCGCACTATGAGGAGGCGGTGGCGGTATTTGAGTAGCATCACTATCAAATTCACTGGAAAGTGGTGAAATGATATTTTGTTTAGGAGTCATTTCCAATGATAATCTTGGGAAATCAATATTAGGCAGAATTGCCAGTTGGGATTCCGGTAAAACATCTATCTCTTGTTCAGCATCATGGAAAATTTTATCATCGGACAATAAAGGAACTGGGGATTTCTTTAATTCATCAGCTAAGTAAGGCAATACCCTAGTACTTTCTTCCAGGTTTGATCCACTTTTACCATTCGAGTATTCTACCGAAACATGATCATGGAATGAAGCTTGTTGCAGTATATCTTCAACATCTGGTTCGTCAACAATAGAGTTCTTCTTTAATGTTCCTGGACCAATTAATTTCATTCTAGCATAATCATCTTGGGTAATTATTTTTCTAGTATTTAATATCCTCTTGACATCATCTTTATCCATACTTGGTAATGTTTTCATACCATCAGCTCTAATGGTTGGTTTCTTAGGGGTAAACTCATCAAATAAATCTTTATATTGATTATAAGGGGCTAATTCTGAACCAGACCTCTTGATTTCAAACGTGGGCACTCTAAACCTTGATCTTGCATGAAGTTGTGAAGAATGGGTTTGTGATTGTGGAAGATAACTTTGTGGTGGATTAATTTCTCGATTCCTTGACTTGGCAGCAGCTAATACTTTAGCAGTGGTGATTGGTCCATTATATATAGCTTGAGGAGGTTCAATTACATTTGGATTAGTATCCATACCTGTAAGTACATCTCTACTACCAACTGAACTTTTTCTTCTAGCCATAATTTGAGAAGCTTGAAGTTTAAGATCTTCAAAACCAGAATCTTCTGATAATTCCGGGAGGAATCCTGATACTTGTAAATCTTCAAAATCAGGGTTAACAACTTTTCTAGACATAACATGAACTTCTTTAAATTTCTTGGTCTGCAATGCACTGGGGATTTTAACATTATTAGTAAATTCAGGAACTAACTTCTTGAAATCTTCTGAAGGAGGCTTGGTATGATTGGATACTCTTAAACTATTGCTCTTTTTCTGCATTTCATGTTTGTGCCAAATAGATATGAAGTTGATATTAGCTGATGGTCTTTCTGTATCATGTTCTGCTGATAATAAGTCTTCATAACTCTTTGACATTGAATCCATATTCCTGGTTATTTCTTCAAATGAGGAGTAGTTATTCTGTTCCATAACAGGTAACGTAATTTCTTCAGGAGGTGCAATGTTTGAAGAATTGGCCAATACATTTTCCGAAGTTGTATCGGAAGTTGCTGCTACTGTTTCAGCTAGACCTTTTGTTGCATCGACAGCTTGATCAATTCTTGGCGGTGCCAAAGATATGGGTGCTACATGTTCGGAGGATTCCTTTACAACTCTACCATTATTTTCCTTTAAAACAGATTGAGTTGTGTCATCAAAATGAGTAACGTCGTTATCTTCTCGATCACCATCATTACTATCTTCCAATTTCCAATCACTATCCATATGGAATCGTATTGACATTTTGGTTGAGTTTTGTGAATCAATGGATTCCTTAGTATGTTCATCTGTATTTGGTTTCTGTTCAAGTAATTGATCCACTTCTTCTTGAGGAGTAAGGCCTGTATGTGTAGAAATGTGAATAATAGGAGCTTCCAATTTGACGGGTATTTTTCCATTCTCTTCTTTTACCCTTTCATTTTCTTGTTCAGTAGGTTCTAGTTTAATCAGAGCAGTCAATTGATTATCTTCTTCCTGTTTCACTTCCTTTTCACTTCCATTTTCACCTGATTCTTTATCTACACTTCCTTCACTGTGTTCCTGTTTTGCCAAATGATCCAAACCATAAGATTTAGATGTGCTATTCAATAAATTCAAAATAGATTGTTCAGTATGGTTATAAGATTTATCAAATGAATCATTCATCTCTTCCTGTATTCCAAATGAAGGAGATCTAACAATTAATTCTTTAGTATTATCTGGAATCAATGATTCAACATAATCATTGGATAATCCTTTTATTCCATCATTTAATTGAATACCACTATTTCGTTTATTTTGTTCATTTCTAACTGGTAATTTACGATTATCATCTCTTAATGAAGTTAATGAAGATTGCGATGATCCTGAATGGATTTGAATATCTTGATTTTTAGCTAGTGTGTCCAAGGGATTTTCAATGACAATATGAGGTTCTTGCAAGGATGCAGATAAATCATGAATATTATCCTTAACTTTGGAACGAGTAGCTTTCTCTAATTCATTTAAATGAGTGTCCATTTCTTCGAAAGTTTTACCTGTATTTGATTCTGTTGAAAGATATAAATCTAATTTTTCATTCAAGGATAAATTACTAAAGTTTCCATGTTTTAATTTCAATCCTAATTGATTTTGTTCTTTATCATCGTTTGCATTGACAAGTTTATTAAAAGTGGATGAAGTATGTGGAGGTGGAGGTGGTGGAGCAGACATTGTATCACTTTCTTCTGAAGTTGTAGAATGATGTAATTCATTCCATTCTGTGTTTACAGGATGTGACTGCTGTCCATTCAGGGTGTCATGATCAGTAATATGTGTAGATTCGGCACTTTCTTCTGTATATTGGTGAATCTCGGGAGTATCATTTGTAAAAGCAACTGCCTTTTTGGGGGACGATAATTCATGATGACTATTGGTCTTCTTCATAATTGATTTACTCGAAGGTGTTTGGTCATGGGATTGTGATTGATGTTTTTTCTGATCCAATAAATTAGTTGTTGAATTCATTGGTGTTTGGAAAGAAAACTCGTCTAATTCAGGTTTTCCTATGGTTTTCTGTACCTCGGTTGAGTCATCTAAACTAAAATTACGATCAAAGGAAGTTTCTGGAATTTTATTGGAGACTGCTTGTTCATCAGCATCATCACTAGCACAAGTGTCCGAACCTGATGTAAGCTCTTTTGGATCTATTATTGGTTTACTAATTGATCTTGGGAAATTTAAAGGTTTTGTAGGGGAATTAAATATAGATAACGCGTCATTATTCTCTACTAGTTCGTTAGGATCTAAATTCATTTCCTTTAAAAATAAGTCGACTGAATCTGCATTCAATGTTAGTATATTTATTTAGTTAACAAGATGTAAGCTTGATACATACGATTCTCGTTCTTGAATAAGTCGTTATTACTTGGTGATGGCGAGACATTATCCATTAAACTCTGATTTTCTTCTGGTAGTCCCAAAGTGGTAGCCATAGTTAGTTTTATATCTGAATGTTTACTTAAGAATGTTTATATCTTTCCAGTATAGAGGGATGTAGCAAAAGTTTTTCTGTTGCAGTTTTCAAAAAGCAATAGTTAAAAACAAATTAAAAGAATAACTGATAATTGTACAAGATAACAACAATTGAATTACCTGTAAAAATTATCAATTGAAAATCTGTTGAAAACCTATATAACTCTATTTCTGGTATAAATTGAGAATTACCTATTTGGCGCGGGTGGTCACTCGTTCTCTTGAAGGTTAGTAAAAAGAAGTCAGTGAAATTTCTTGTGTTGTGGGTTTGTTTTGGTTTCTTTAGACTTGGTTTGTTTACAATTTACCGTAATTGAACAAGAAAAAAAAATTTTTTTCTTTTTTCGATTGCTGCAAATGAAATTTGTCTTAATTGGGAAAAAATTAATTATGGAAAACTACTATATATGACCCAGAATACAAAACCACAAGTAATTAGAGTGTTGAATACGACTAAGAACAACTGTATATAGTTTGCGATAATGTTGATACTCTCTGAAATATTGAAATTTGTATGTAGGATAATACATTAATATTAAACGAGAAAATATAGACGCGTCATATATCGCAGGAAACATTTTTAGGTTTTTTTTTTTCTTTATTGTAATACTTCAGTAGTTTGGCAAACGAACGAATGAACAAACGAACGAACAAACCAGTTTGTCTTTAATTCAAATACTTTTATAGGTATATGTTACAGCCACGCCAATCATATAGATATTCGTCTAAATTCTTGATCTTTGCATGTGCTCTAGTTTTGTGCTATTTACAACTCTCCTTTAATTAATAAGTTCGCGGATCTGTTGTTCTATATAAATTAGTCAATCCTAACCAAAAAGTTTAAAATACGAATTCTACGTGTAACGCTTTTCATAAAAACTTACACTAGGCGTATTTTTTTTTACTCCAGACAGTTCAAGAAAATATTAAAGACATGGTAAAACAGTCCTGTAACTTCCTTAAGTTCGCATAAATTGTTACCATTTCAATAACTCTGTTTCTAACAAAGAAAAATAAAACTAATACGACTTTTTTTTGTCTTGGCTGTGTATGGTTTTTTTTTAAAGTTTTATTTGTTACGTTTAAAACACATGTGTGTAAAATACAAATGAGGAGACGTTGGAGATGACAACAACTCAACTAATAATTTGTAGTGTAACCCCCCCGCCCACACAAATTATGTCTTAATACTTTATGCCTTAAATCCGGGTATTCTGGCTAAATAATTCTTCATTCAGTGGTAAAACTACTACATTCCATGTACACTTCTCGCCTATACATTACTCTTAAAAGTAAACGTGTGAATTGCTCAATTACACTATTAAAAATATCAATGTTTACATTTATTTTGTTGACATCTCCACCATAAAATCAGAAATTATGTTATTTTTCAGGTTTGAATTTTACCCAGAATTTTTTTTTTTGTTCAACTGTATGGTTATGCAACTTTCAAGCCAAGGATCTTAATCTTACGATGAAAATATGTACATAAATATAAACTTGACGAATTACATTTTTAAATTCTTTTTCTTAAAATTTTTTTAGAAACTTCTCTTTCTTTAGTTATATCGAGAAAATAATGCGTTTGAAATCAGTTGTCTTATTGTTAGGATGGGCATTGGCCAGTGCATTCGCAGCCGATGACAATGACAAAGTAACAACCACTTCAAAAGCCGCTTCAAAAACTAGCTCAAGAAGTAGCTCAACTACTCGTGACCCCTGCTCATTTGAAACTGAAATCACAGATGCACCAGGAATTCAAGAACTTAATCAATGTGCTACTTTGAAAGGAGAAATCACCATTACTGGTAATGCTTTAGGACCAATTGATTTACACGGTGTTCGTGAATTAGCTGGACTGTTGACAATTATTAATTCCCCTTCTATTGTTTCCGTTACCCTTAATCTGTTACAGAATATCACTGGTTCATTCTATATTAAGAATTGCACCCAATTAAATTCCATTGATGTTATTTCATTACAGAGAGTTAAAGATTTACAATTCATTTCATTACCTTCTTTGGCAAACTTTAATTTTAACAAGATTAAAACTGTAGATAAAATTGTTTTGTCAGATACCGCTCTTCATGATTTAAGTGGGTTAACTGAATTTGATAAGATTAATTATATGAATCTTAACAATAATAAAAACCTTACCAATGTTGATTTTCCTAACTTGGAAACAGTCACTGATAGTTTAATTCTTTCATTCAATCATGATAATGCTGAAATTTATATGGATAAGGTAATTTGGGCTGCAAATTTAACAATTCAAGATGTTAAAAAATTTTCGGCTAAAAATTTAACTGCCGTGAATGGAACTTTAGGATTCAGTTACAATACTTATGAAGAATTGAAATTGGATAAATTGGAAAATGTTGGTCATTCATTACAAATTTTTGCTAATGATGATTTAGATACTCTTTCATTTAAGAAATTAAATGAAATTGGAGGAGAATTGAAGTTGTTTAATAATTCGGAATTGGTTAATATGACTTCTACATTCCCAGAACTTAAACGTATTAGAGGAGCTCTTTCAATCACGGGACATTTTGAAGATTTATCAATGCCAAATTTAGATAGAGTTCAAGGAGATTTTAGAATGACTTCAAGATCCAAAGAGTTTAGTTGTAAACAGTATCAGGAATTAAGAGACAGAGGAAGACTTGAAGGTCATAATTATGAATGTGCCGCAGGAAGGAAGGAAGAACTTCCTGATGGTGTTGATGATGAAGGTTTTGATGGTGGTTCCGATGTTGGAACTGGAGAAAATGGATCAGGTGATAAGAAAAAGAATAGTGGTAATAGCCAATATGTACCAATGGTATTGTTAACTGGTATTTTGGCTATTATTATTGCTAATACCATTTAGATTGTGGTATGATTTGTTTTTTTTTTCTTTCTAATTTAGCTTAAGTTTAGACGTTTTTGTATGATAATCTGATAAATCGTGTCTAAGCCTGTTTAATGTTTTCTAGAAATTACACGTTGTAATACGAGCGTTGTAGAGATTATCACTCAAAAGGGACCTATGAATTCAGCTTTTGAAAGATGATAACAAACAAAGGCAAAGACAAAGGCAAAAGCAAAAGCAAAAGCAAAACATGTTACCTTCGGCTAAATTTAACAAGGCGCGCGTTTCCCAAAATCGTACGTCCACTCACTTTTCTAAATTTAGAAACTTATAATTAACTGGTTCAACCTTTTCGTCACTTAAACAGGAATCTGAAACAATAATTAGAACAGAACAAACAATGTGTATGTTTTAATTTTGTGTTGTTATTGTTTTTCCATAAGGGGGGAGAGGGTTCTTTTTTTAAAAAAAAAGAAATATAATTGGTAGGACATATGCAAATCAAAAGTTCGTTCCTAAATGAAAAGAGGCTGAAGCATGCGATATTGAATACTATACTAAACTTAACATGTTCAAGAATGACTCTGTTTCAATTTCCCGTAATTAAGGGGCTATCATTGCCACTACCAAGGGCCCTGAATTCCCCCCGCATATACCATAAATAGAAAAATATTCATTTACGCAATTTACGTAATAATTGCCTAGACCAGGCAAAAATTAAAATTAAAATTAAAATTAAAATTAAAATATATATAAAAAAATGAATTATGTCGACCTTATTGTGCTTAATTTACGGAAGTTAGACATGTATGCCGTTAAACGGAAAGAGTTTACAACTTTTTTGTGATATTTCTGTGAAAAAAACAAATAATTTTTGTTACACATGTAATTCTAGTTTCAAACAGTTTCCTTACTTTGTGGTGCAAATTCATACAGATAAAAATAGAAACTGGTGCGTCTCAGTCCAAACAAAAGGAATTAAAAATTATCCACACTCACACTCACACTCACAGTCAAAAAAAAATTTTCTTTTTTTAGTTCTATTTATTTCTGTTTTTGTTCAACACATTTTTGATTTGACATCTAGGAACAACAACCAGTTTCTCCCAAAAAAAAACTTATATAAAATATCTGAGGAATTCCTTCCCTTTCCAAATTAAACTTGTCTTGGTTTTTTTTTTTAATATATATATATTTATCATAGCCCTTTAAGTTTAGTTTTTTATTTTCATACCAAAAAAAAATAAAAAAAGAAACAATCTCCATTTAACTTTGTTAACGCGTAAACACTTCAACATATTTATAGAAAACATTTATATATCATTATGACTGTACCATCTCAACAACCTATAATAGAAGGTTTTAAAAAAGCTGGTCAAGATCAATTATTTGAATTTTTCGATACTTTAAGTATCGGTCAACAAAATGAGTATATTAACCAACTCTCTAAAATTGAGAATCCTACAGAATTAGTTAAAACTGTTGAACAAGCTATTAAATTTTCTTCATCAAATTCAAGTTCAAGAAATTTCACTCAATTACCACCTCAACAAACTGCTTCTATCTCTGATCTTTCTAGTGAATTAAAGGAAAAATGGTCAGATTTAGGTTATCAAGCTATTGCCAATGGAGAAGTTGCTGTATTGTTAATGTCAGGTGGTCAAGGTACTCGTTTAGGATCAGCTAACCCTAAAGGTTGTTTTGATATTAATTTACCTTCTTCAAAATCTTTATTTCAAATTCAAGCAGAGAAAATTTTAAAAATTCAACAAGTTACTAAGGAAAAATTACAATTATCTCAAACTCCTAAGATTTATTGGTATATTATGACTAGTGATGCTACAAGAAATGCTATTGAAATTTTCTTTAAAACTAATAATAATTTTGGATTATTGACAGATCAAATTTCATTTTTCGATCAAGGTACTTTACCATGTTTTAATTTAGATGGAACCAAGATTTTATTAGAATCACAAAATAAATATTGTGAATCTCCTGATGGAAATGGTGGATTATATAAGGCTCTTCAAATAAATGGTACTTTGGATGATATAGTTTCCAAAGGAATTAAACATATTCACATGTATTGTGTTGATAATTGTTTAGTTAAAGTTGCTGATCCAATTTTCATTGGATTTGCTATTGATAAACAATTTGACTTGGCTACTAAAGTAGTTAGAAAAAGAGATGCTAGTGAAAGTGTCGGTTTAATTGTTTTGGATGATGATATTAAAAAACCTTGTGTTATTGAATATAGTGAGATTTCTTCAGAATTGGCTAATAAAACTGAACCAAATGATTCAAGTAAATTATTTTTAAGAGCAGCAAATATTGTTAATCATTATTATTCTGTTGATTTTTTACAGAAAATGGTTCCTCAATGGACTTCATCACATGAATTTTTACCATTCCACATTGCTAAAAAGAAAATTGCTAGTATTAATCCTGAAACTAAAGAATTTTATAAACCAACTGAACCAAATGGAATTAAATTAGAACAATTTATATTTGATGTATTTCCTTCAGTAGAGTTGGAAAAGTTTGGATGCATGGAAGTTGAAAGAATTGATGAATTTTCTCCATTAAAGAATGCTGATGGAGCCAAGAATGACACTCCAACTAGCTGTAGACAAGATTATCTTGCCCGTGGTACTAGATGGGTTAAGGAAAATGGTGGGTTAATTGAAGAAGGTGCATTTGTTGAAGTTGACACTTTAACTAGTTATGGAGGTGAAGGGTTGGAATTTGTAAAGGGTAAGCAATTCAAGAATGGGGACATTATTTAAATTAAAATAGAGATACTAGTATATAAATAGAAGCTTGGATTAGTGAAGGCATGAACTAGTTTGTATTCTTCAGTAATTCTTCAATTCTAAATTGTTCATATAATTTTTGAACAGTTATATCTTTAAATTCATGTAAATGAGATCCAAAAAGAATATTTTTAAGTAATTTATAATCACAAACAGTTTCATCTTCAATATCAATTGTTCCCACATTATTAATTCTAACCAATTCTCCTGAACCAACTGTGTTTGAGCCAACAATTGCAAAGGGCATTGATGTTTGTAATTGTGAAAGATATTCATATTCGCTGAGTTCAAATTCTGAGCCACGACTAGGAGTTGGGACTTCTCCTTCTAAAAAGTTAAACACTTTAATATTGTGTTTCTTGATATCTCTAATAACCACAGTTTTTGCTTGATTTAATTCGTCAATAGTTAACCCATCTGATTTGGCAATTACTGGAATCAAATTGACTCTATCTCCAATAGTTTTCATCATACAAATGTCAAACTCAGACAAACTAGTAATGTTAGTAAATCTCTAAAAGTAAAACCAGATATTGAATTATACATACCCTTTGATAGTAGGACGAATAAAATATAATCCAGCATGAATTCTTGTATCTTCAATATTTGGATTTCTATTAACTTTCAATTCTTCTTCAAGTATTTTACGATATTGTTCTTCAATAAACTCCCTCATTTGTTTAGAATTTGTCGTTCTTTTCAACCCTACACCACAATTATGAGTAAGAAATACTCTTAATTTGATAGGAATAGAACTTTTAGGAGAGTATTCTATTTTGTGTTAGTAACATTTTTGCCTTTGAATACCAGAATTTATATACTTACCAAATAAATCAGGAATGATTGAAAACCCAGATTTTGATTTAGACGAAACATCTTCTAAGTCATAACAATCCCGATTACATAATGAATTAACAAATGTTTTCTTTCCTAAATCATTTTCTCCAGCAATTAAAATATTAAAATCAATTCCTCGTTTTGCTTGTTTCTTATGTCTAATTTGTTCAGCTGTAATCTTAAGTTGTTAGTTAGTGTCTGCTACTGAAGAATTGAGGTTTATTTATACTTACTGAACTGCCTGCAGTTGATGTTGGTGTCATTGGTTAATTGTAAACAAGTGGGGGGTTTTTTTTTGCAACAATTTTAATTTGGTGCGCAAATACTTGTTTTCTATAATTCAATGTAAGATACATAACAAACTTTACTTGGTGTGTCAGTTCTACATATAAAGCTCGATACTTTACTCTATTAACTATATATTTACGCTATAAGTTTATTCATTTGTTCAACAGCATAGTTCAAAACAAAAGTTTGTTCAAGCATATCATCAATTCTTGCATAATGTCTTTCATTATATGGAACTATAGAATCCATAATTTTCATTAATCCAGGAATATTAATTAACTTTTCCATAGCAATATTATTCAATATAACTGCTAATAACTTTTGACTTAATTCAAAAAATTTAAAATTTATATTCCAATCTCTTATTTTTTTGAAAAGTTTAATTAATTGATCATCAGTTAATTCAACAATTGTTTCTTCTAATTGTTTTGAACCTATTGGTGATTCAGGGTCTTCGTTTGTTTCAATACTGGCTTTGATGACATTATAAAGACGCATGGAATGATCTAAAGTCAATGCTAAAAGGAAAGCATTGGCCCAATCTTTATTCTTGATGAAATTTGATAAACTTTGTTCTTGTTCAATTCTTTCCTTATCTTGTTGTTCTTTTAAAAGTAACTCTTCAGCAGTGTTATCGACCCATTCAGTTAACTTTCCATCAGCATCGGCACTAATAAATTCTTGTCCGTCTTGTTTTAGATCAAGAGCCCAAATTCTATTATCATGGTTATCTAAGGATTTAATAACTTCTCCACTCTTGTAGTCCCAAAGCTTAATTAACCCATCGGCACCAACAGAGAGCAACTGTGGAGATTCAGAATTAAAGAATTTGGCTCGTTGAATTGAATTTGTATGACCTTCAAATGTCTTTTTACAACTGAAATCAATTAATGACCATACTTTAACAGTTTTGTCACCACTAGCAGTAACAATCAATTTATCAAATTTATAGAAATTGATATCCCATAATCCTCGTTTATGTCCTTTTAATATCCCAATAGTTTCTCCACTATCAGTATTCCATATTTTGGCTAACTTATCATATGAAGCAGTAGCGAAAAACTCGTCATTTGGCGATATATCAATAGCATTTATATCCTTGTCATGAGCCCTTCTAGTATATTCAGAAGTTTTCACTGTAGAGTTAGCAGTAGCTGGGATTTTCCATTTCTTAATTGTTAAATCACTTGAACCAGAAACAAGAAATTTAGGAATTTCAGAACTACTAGATTTAGAAATTGATATAGCAGTAACTGCACCTGCATGACCTTGAAATCTGGCATATGATTCAAATTCTTCTTGTTGCTCATTCCATCTCCATAATCTTGCTTCATTATCTTTAGAAGCAGTAGCTATCCATTTACCATCATCTGAAACATCTATAGCATTCAATAAATCAGTATGTCCTTCATATAATTTCAATTCTAAAGGTCTTGAAGGATCAATAACCCTAAGGGCAGGAGAATTTGTTGCCAAAGCTACAAGATTTAATTTAGGTCCCACATATCTTATATCAGCTATGATACCATGGTTACCTGCAATACGTTTAATAATTGGGAATTCTAAATGATTTTCATTAGAAATTAATGAGTCCTCTTGTAAATTAACTTCAACAATGGTTTGATCACTAACAACCAAATATAATGAACTATTTTGTTTTATAACATCAATTATCAATAATTCTTCATTTGTCTTTAAAGGAGTTGGAGATTTTGCAACCAATTCTCCATTTTTTATATCCCATATTCTTAAAATATTTTCTGATCCTGCTGTATAAAAATATTGTCTATTATTATGTTGTAATCTAACAAATCCAGCACTTTCTATTTGTTCATTAATAGGATGAGTATATAAATGTTTAAAATTCTTGGTACTATAAATTACAGCAACATTATCTCTTCCAGCAGTTATAAAATACTCTCCTTCGTCGTCAAACCCAACTCCTCTTACAGCTGTATTATGTTCTTTAAGTGTATATTTACATTTTCTCTTGACTAAATCCCAAATTTTTACACTTCCCATAGTATCACCACTAGCTAATTTCCAATCGGTAGAATTCAACTCTCCATAGAAGCTTAAGGAACAAATTGTAGTTCCATGACCTTTTAATGAGTGAGTGACATATCCATTTTCAATATCCCACACAGTGATAACCCCATCGGATCCACCAAATGCAAATAAACTTGAAGTAGAATCAACCAGGGAAATATATACTGGTGAAGGTAATTTGAAGTTCTTGATAACTGAACCTAATGCCACATCAAAAATTCGTAATTGTTGAGATTGTGATAAAACAGCCAAGGTTTTACCATCAGGGGTAATCATTACATTGGTAATTAATTCTCCATCACCTTCTATTTTATGTATTATTTCATTAGTATATAAATTAGTAATTATAACATCTTCGTTTAAAGGGGTAGCTAAAAATTGTCCGTCACCAGATATGGTACAACTTGTACCTCCAACATAGAAAGGTTCTATGTTGTTTTGCTGTTTATATGTTGTTTTTAATGTAGCCATGATTGCTTGGTTACTGTAGTATAAGTAAATTTTTCAATTTTTAGTTTTACTAAAAAAAAATTTGGTAATGAGCATCACATACCTCGGAAGTCGCACTTTTCTTTTGAAACTCTCGGAAGTTGAATTTTTTTACTATGGTATTCCGGGGGATGGATGGGGTGGAATATAGAAGTCAGTAAAGTCACTAAATTCACTAAATTCGCTAATTGCCTACAGACCAAAGTGCAGTCCTTGCTATCGATTGAAACTTTTCTTGACCTGATGAGAATTTTAGTAATTTTTAGTTATAATTACCGTTGACAAAAGTATACATATCCTCATGCTTGCAACCAATATTTGTGATATTCTTGCTAATTTTATACTTCCTTTAGTAACTCATTCTATTGAAATATGACTGTTATATCTAGCCATTAACTTAACTTGTACTGTACTATTCTTGGTTGCTAAATACTGTTGATTGCTTTACTTCCTGCGCTACCAGTTCCTCCTAACGAGTAAAAAAGCGAACAAAAAATCACCACCCACAAAAGCAACAAAAAAAAACCTCACGTTCAAATTCAACAAAACAAACACTTAATACAATTAAAAAAGAATCCCCACAATGTTATCTGTAACACGTCAGTTGGCAAGATCTTCTATTCGTTCATATTCTACTGAAGCTACTGCTACTCCAAAGAAAGTTGGTGCTTTTAGAGGAGGATTTATTGGGTTCTTACTTGGGGTAACTGGTACTGGAGTTGTATCTTATTATTATTTATTAGATCAATATAAATTAGCCAATACTGTCATAGTTGCTGATATAGTTTCTTTGCAAAATTCAATCTCAAGTTTAGAAAAACATCTTAAAAATTTAGAAGAAAAGAAATAATTCTAGAGGAAAAGTTTGAAAACACACATTGAATGTTTTATGTGTTTACATTTATATATTTATATATACAGGTTTAATATAAGTTTTATTTAAATATAGGTGTATCTATGATGCAATATTAAGTAGTTGAGCAACATCAGCTAAAAATGATTTAAATTCTTGTTTAGATAACTCTCCTTCTCCCATGATAATTTCTGTTCTATGTCCTCCAAATTCTCCTCCTTCAATAATTGCAAGTGTAATAATTCGATCTTTGAAAATAAATGGAATTTCCATACGATGGGTCATATTAACAAAATCATATCTCACTTTCTCTCCATTAATATAAATATCAATGTATGGTCTAACATATACTTTATCTTTACCTGTAAAATTTAATGTTGACTCTTCCAAGAATTCGAAAAGTCCAGGTTGACTTTTAAATCTTTCAAAATTATTACTTATTCTATATTGTTTTAATATTTCTTCGTCTTTGCCAGTTTCTTGGTAACCAACTTGTGTATTCAATAAATCACCTGCGATAATTTTGGATAATTGGACGTCAGACGCGGAATTAGGTAATGGTATGGCAATGTTTTTCACTGCTTCTGCAGAATACAATAACACAGTTTCAGTTTGTGGTACTCCATATTCATTTAGATCTCCTTGTATTTCAACAGGAGGATATTTCATATATTCTTTAATCTCAGATGAAGCCCCAAATAATGAAGGAGTAAATCTAAGTTGAATCTTAGTGGTGTATGGTAATCCCCTAGGATCTGAGGCAAGAGGTAACGATGTAACAATATCATTGATGTAAGGTACTCCATTAGTCACGAATTTGAATTCACTTTGTTCATTTACTTGTTCAAAAGTAGGGAATAAAAGTTCAGACTTTTTAGTTTTCAAAAGAATATTACCAAACTGAGCAGCAATTGCTGTACTCATAATTGCCTCCTCAGGAACACCATTTAATTCAGAAGTATATGTAGTGTCATTTAATTGGTTATATACTTCATCTATGGTTGATTCGCTGAAGAAATTGGACAATTCCTCTGGTAAAGTACTTTTTTCAACTGCGTTATTCAGTATATCATCGAATTCTACTGATGACTCAGTTGTGGTTTCAGATTCCTGGGATATCTCTTGAATATCTTCACTTTGGCTTGATTTCAATTGATTAAAATCTTCAGTATCTTGTTCAACTTCATTTGTTGTATTAGTAATCAAACTTCCAATGTTTGTAAGAGCGCTCAATGCTTCATCAATCTCAAAATCTTCTTTGGTTTTTAATTTTTGGTTGACTAGATCAGTCAACACATTCGATGACATTAATTGATCATTCATTTTAACTAATTTAGATAGTAAAATCGGATTATGTGGTGTTTTTAAATCTTTTATTTGTTGATAATAGGAATTAGAAAATCTTTCAACACTAGCCAAGTTTTCACCAGTATTAATTGGAATAAATTTTCGAAGAGAAAGTTCCTGCTTATTGAAAACTTCATTTACAACATGTGGATTAAAGTCCAATGCCCATATCAATAATTGTTTAGCTAAATCTATTGCGTGCTTCTTGGTTGCGTGAATAATATACTTTCCTCCTTCAACATGTTCAAAGTAAACATTGGTGGTTTCTTGGATGTCCTTCAATGGAAGTTCGTGTCTTCCTGTTTGGGTATATTGTTGGGCGGCATAAGATATATCAATCTCTTTACATGTGATACTAGCAAAAAACTCATCTATTGTCCCTTCGGATATGGCCAAATTTGCTTCAGTACCACTCATATATAAAGTATTACCTTTTAGTTGTGCATTAATTCGTAATCTCTTTAGCTCTTCAAATACAAATGATTTTTCAAGATCTAACAAGTGAAGTTGTGATTCATTAAGTTGGATGACCCTCTTTTCTAGAACATCTGTGGCCAATATTCTATCAACTGTTTGTAATTTCCAAAAATCCAACAATATAGTATCAATGATTCCTGGTTTTGTAAGTCTATGATTCTTGTCCCATCTATATGTAACATGGAGAAATTCTGGTTTCTTTTTCATTTCATCAGCATATTCTTTTAACTGGGCCTTTTTAAATGCTTTGCTAAGACTCTTTGCAATTTTATCAAATTTCTCACTTCCAATTGTCAACTCAACAGGTCGAAAATTCTCTATAGATGACTGAAGATCAGATGAAGATACTTTCAGACTTTTGACACTTTCTGCTACAGTTGGAGATGTCTCGACCTCATTTTCAAGAACTGACATTAGCATTGGATTAATTAAAGATCTTGTAGTCCCACTCAGAAATTTGTCTTGAACACAACGACTACTTTTTATCTTCTTTTGAAGCCGACTTTCCTTTCGACGTCTATAAACATCTCCTGGTTTCAAATATACTCGTTTATCCCTGTCAATATGAATCATCTTGGAACTATCTTTAAGTTCCAGTTCTGTAAATTCAGGAAGTTCAATCTTGTATCCTCGAGTACTTCGGACAAAGTTGGGAACTAGCGACCTTATCCGAGGCTCACATTGGGAAAAACATCTAATCAACATCTCAAGATCATATAAACTGGTGGTTTCCTGCTCATCACAAGTTATCCCGCAGTATGTTAATTTTTCAGTCCTTTTTTTTTACAAGAGCTCGTGCGGCTCATTCCCGAAAATCACGTGTAATATGTTACCAAATTTTTTGAAATGGTTAATTACATGGTATGGTTTTGAAGTAAATGTAATGTTGTATGATGTCGGAAAAAAGAGTAATTATTACATTCCTATTCGGTGTAGTTGGTGGGTAAAAATGCTTTACGAAACCAGTTCAATCAATTTACATGATCGTGTATATCGTGTACATAGTGTACACAGTGTAGTTCCCACATCATACATCATACATCGTGTATTTAAGGGGAAAACATATGAAACATTCCCAGAGTCAATTATCATAATTATCATCCAATATTTTAAAAGTCAAAGAGTTTGATCTCAGACCATTTTACAAAATATGGTTAAGTATAACAGCTTATCAGCCGATATCTTTTTATATTCCGTCAACCCCACGTTCTAAAAAAACGCCTCAAGTAAATACGTAAATACCCCAACTAAGAGAAGTGAAAGCGCATAACTTTGCCATTTCTAATATAAAATCTTATGACTATACGGCTAATTGAATAATGGCATCACCAAAAAACAAAATAGAGTTTTGCCCCATACATTGGAAAGGAACATCCGTTTCGTTTTTTTTTTTTACTTCGGCGTTGCTTCCCTCATATATGATCCCTCTATATTTCGCATATCATTTCCCCCAAGAAAAAAAAATGATAACTAACCGTTTTACATTTGAATGACAAAAAAAAAAGTGTCGCTTCTCTTTTCCTAATCTGCTGTCACGCACACTTTTTTTTTCTTTTTTTCTCAGGCTGTGGTATAGAGAAACTCCGTCGCTTACCGTATCCAATTTCTTTACAGAACGGAATCCTTGGGTGACATCCACATTTTAAACAAGATAATGACCATTTGTAGAAAAGGCATCAACTGGTTTTGTAGAAGTATAAATAAACACCAGTTCCTACTTTTAAACCTTTTCTGTCCCCCACATTTTTCTATCTCATCTTTCTTAAACAATAATGTCTCTTTCTTTATATTCAAGAGCTACAGTTCATAGGACAATAGCAAGTGCATTACATGCATCTCCTATTTTACCTAGTTCATACATACCCATTCGTCATTTTAATATCCATCCCAACAAGAGAGCAACTACTACTATAACCAATCCATCTACTCGTGTACCATTACATAATACTTCAAAAGAACGTAGTTTTGAACATCTTAGTGTCTTTACTAACAAAGAACTTATGTCTTTCTTTATTATGGGATTATGTACTTTAAATAAACCAATTCTTAACACATGTATTAAAGTTTTCCCATATGTTCCTATTTCTGTTATTAGGGCCTTGGTTTATCGTATTTATTGTGGAGGTGAAACAATTGAAGATGTCAAGAAAGCTGGTTTGAGATTACATGAACGTGGAATTAACAATATGATGATTAGTTTAACTATTGAAGCTTGTGATGGTAATGACAATGTTGATCCAGAATATATTGTTGATGAAACTTGTAAATCTGTTAAAGAAATTCTTGTTCCTCATATGGAAAGTATGATTGCAAAATCTAGTGATGTTAATTCTATCCCTCCAGGATATGTTGCTTTAAAACCTACTGGGTTTGCTAAAGATTCCGCTAGAGTTTTGCGTGAATTTAATACTACTGCTACTAGCGAATTTGAAGAATTAGTGGCAAAAGCTACTAAAGTTTGTCAAACAGTTTATGATGCTAATATTGCTTTACATAAGAAATATCCTGATAGAGTTGCTCCATTCACTGTTGCTGTTATTGATGCTGAGAAATATGACTTACAAGAAGGTGTTTATGAGTTACAACGTCGTTTATATTCAAAATTTAACAAATTAAATCAACCTGTTTCTGTTGTTGGTACTTTACAAATGTATTTATCTGAATCTGCAGCATTATTATCTAAGGAAGAACAATTGGCAGCCAAGAATGGTTATAGATTAGGTTTGAAATTGGTTCGTGGCGCTTATATTCATTCAGAAAAGAATAGAGCTACAATTATTCACCAAACTAAAGAAGATACTGATTTTAACTATAATCAAGGAATTGCCTATTGTATTGATTCAATTTTACATGATAAAGGAAATAATTCTACTGTTGGACATTTGGTTGTTGCTTCACATAATGCTGAATCCTTACATTTAGCCAGTAGTGAGGTTTATAATGAATCTACTGTGGGCAATAACAACAAAACTAATATTGTTTTAGGTCAATTATTGGGTATGTCCGATTCAGTAACTTTTGATTTGATTAATAGACATCAAATTGGTAATGTTATTAAGTATGTTCCTTGGGGTCCACCTTTAGAAACCAAGGAATATTTAAGAAGAAGATTAGAAGAAAATGGTGAAGCAGTTACTAATGATAACGGGTTTAAATTGGTTAAATCAACTGCATCAGAATTGTTTAGAAGAATGACGGGAAGAGCTTAGTTTTATTTATATAGATATGTAATGATATAACGGGTCTTTTTTTTAGAGAATTATATAAAATGTTAAAAAATTGTCTTGTAGTTTTATATGTTTACCATGTATGTAGGAGATTCCCAGATAATCCCACCAATGACACATTGAACTAACCATTCCCAGTTAACAACCCTTACCTTTTTTGATTCTTTCTGTCTACGAGTACTTCTTGAAGTCATGGTCGATAATAATTTTTCAATAGCTTTCCCATCTTCATACACAATAACTTCATTACCTAGCAGTTTAATTATTTTTGTTGCTTGATTCAGTTTGGTACAGTACTGTAAAGACTTTGCTCCAAAGGAATAAAATATTAATTTGCTAGTCTCTAGTGAATTAGAATTGATATTGTCTGTTGACACAATGATATCAACCTCATGTAACAAATCATTATTTAATCCTAGTTGTCCATCCAATAGAATGTCTGCTTCATAATTCTTTCTGAACTTATATACATTCTGACTTGTGATTGCATTTAATCGTTTTGACTGACCTGATGGTAACAAATACCCTGGCCATGATTCAACCATAGACTTGTCTCGAATACAATCATCGATATAAACATCAGAAAGAATGGGCCAGCCTAATGCTAACGCTTGAAGATATTTTGCACTTCGACAATAATTGTTTGAAATTAACGCTGCAAATGAAAGACCAGCAATATAATCTGACTGCAACACTAATGAATCATCTACTGTTTTATATTCAAAGATTTCATTTAACTCACGATCAATTAATATTCCTCCATTTTTTTCAATCATCTGTTTGATTTGTTCCTTTCGATTACCTACAATCCCAGTAATACAAAATAATCTTCCTGAAAATAAACTTGTTAATTCATGCAAGGAATATTTCAATGAGGATTTCGTACTTACTTGACTTATAAATGGTGTAAATCTATTCGTCTTTGTTGGAGTTAATGGAAGGGTATCACTCAATAAATCTTGACTTTCAATAGTTAATCTATAATTCAGTTCATGTTGAGCCCAATCATCGACCTCCATAAAACAATCAGCCAAGGGAACTTTCAACTCTTCAGCTTTAGGTCTTGGTGGATACCTACACAAATAAACAATGTTGTAACCTCGAATACATTGGACTAAAGAAGGAGAATCTCCTGAACCTAACCCAGTAACTATGTATTTATGAGGGGAATTTCTAATGTTTAATGTATCACCAATTCGAATATCCAATAACTTTAAATCTGTGTTTTTTATTCGATATATCCCATCACGAAAATCAACATTCAGATATTCAAAATCTTTAGTTACAACTATCCCACTGTATATTTTTAAATTGTTATATGTTGCCCAAACACTATTATGATTGATAATATCATCTTGGGTAAGTACATTCAGCGTTTCAGTTCTTAATATGTTTGCATTGTCAATTTCTTCAATTGTTTCATCTATTGTAGGTTGTGAGTCAATTATATTATCTATTCTTCGCTTTCCAGGAATTGGTTCTTCTATTTCTTCTATATCTTCCAGTTCTGAAGTTTCATCAAAAGGAATATTAAATTCTGGAGACGAAGGTGGATGAGTTATTGATCGCTCTTCATCAGGAATAGTCGTATCCTCAACCTCCTCGTCTACAATGGTGGTATTTCCCAAGTGTTCTTCTTTGGTAGGACTACTTGTACGTCTTACCAACTGTACCGGAGGTGACGGTTGACTTACTAGATTATTTGTACTTTCCAATATTACAGGTACACTATTCATCCTTAAATTAATAGGGGATTTAATATCTGTAATTCCTATTGTAGTTTCACTACGCTTCATTCGCTTTCTGTCTCCAGGCTGTGGTATTCTGCGTTTAATTTTATAGGTGCTTATATTATCTTCAGGTTTATCTTGTTCATCATCAGATTGTACTTCAATTGTATCGTTACTTTCTTGATTACGTGAGATATCAGCTTGTTCTTGAGTATTAAGTACCTGTCGATGCGATGTAAATTCATTATGTAGGTGAACTTGTGGTGAGCTATTAGTGACTTGTTTTTTTGGTGATTGTATTGTGATGTCTTTGTTTGTCTGTATTTGGGTTGATTGAAATGACTGTTGCGTTGAAATAACTTGAGTTGGCTTGTTTATAACTTGAGTTTGGTCAGTTATTATTTGTGTATTGTAATTGCCTATTATTTGTGTATTATCATTGTTTATAATTTGTGTATCTTGAATTCTATGTCGTGTATGACTCTCCAGTGGTGCTATTCTTGAACCATCTAAAACAAAAATACGCATGTCACTGTTCTCATTTGGCAGTAAGAGGTTATATCTTGCTCTTTCGTCGCTTGATGAAGGTGATTCAATAACTTGAGTGTCTCCAAGTAATGGTATTTTTGTTTCCTGGTATTTAGGACGTTGCTGTTGTATTACTTGGGTATCCCGTACATACTTCAACGATATATTATTCCCATTGACATCATTTTTCTTTAAAGGAGCAGCAAATATGTTGTCATTCTCAAATGATACTTCTTGATCTGGTTCAGTCAAATCCACATGAACTTGGTCATTTCCAAACACCAAACTTGTATTGAAATCTTCGTTGATCTTTAACGAAGATACATCCATTTGTTTACTATCATCATCTGGTTGAGTTGGATTTGAGGGACTACTTGTTTGTTTCTCTGGAATTACCAACACCATACCATTTCTCTTGTATGATTTTTCAAACATGTTCAATTTTTTTTTTTTTTTGGTCTGATAAGAAGGGATTGTACTTTTCATATTATTTTTATTTCACTATATACTAATAATCTGTTAAACTCTAAATTAACTTATTATTACAGAGAATACTATACAAAATTATACACACAATCAAACATAAGTAGAGTTATTGTCTCCTCCAAGTTGACTCATAATCGCTTGTAAAGAAAGTCCTTCAGTAAAAGACTTACTAGAGGCATTACCAGTAAAAGCTTTACTCAGAGGTTGATAGTCTCTTTTGACAACAAATGTAGCAAACAAGCCAATTCTCATATCTCTAGTATGATTTTTTAAATATAATGGCATATTATCATCTCTAAAATCAATAGGCATGATATATGCATCTTTAACAAACCATGGTTTACCTGATAATACACCAACTTTATCTTCAAGTAGTAAATATTGATATAATTTATTAAACTGGTCTTCCTGTAAAGGTCCATGTTTAATTTCAACAAATATCAAGTCGCGTGAGGTGGTGATTTTGTTTAAATAAGAATCAGCAACTTTTCTATCTAATCTACCTTGAATATGATATATCTTTTGATCTAATATGTCGTGACAGATGACTTCTGCTTTGCTATGATTTCTAGAATAATTGGTACAAGTATGGAATTCTCCTGTGGCTTCAAACTGAGTAAAGTCTGGAAATTCAATCGTTCCTTGCCAAACTTTCGGATTAATTATTTCAACTGGTTTCTTGGTTTCTCCGCCAGTTAATATAGGGAATAAAGCATCTTCATCTGCATGGTCTCCAACTTGTTCTAAATCACTCGATTCTGAAGATTTTGTATCAGAAATAGGGGACGCTGCAGATGCCAGGTTATGGTTTTGTTCTACTTTTGCTTCTTCTTTTTCTTCTTCTTCTTCTTCATCGTCATCATCTATACGCGGGTTGAGATTATTATAAGTACTTTGTTCTATACTACTAACAGTTACACTTGGTTTCCTTAACACAGGAGTACCTTCTTCTTCACTAGAGAAAATTCTATGATCAACTTTTTTAGTAGTTATACTTGCATCAATCCAATCTGTTCTATCATCATCATTTTCATTTTCTTTGACAATATCACCTTTATGTGTACGTCTAATGATTTCATTTGTATCATTTTCATGTAAAATAATATTCTTAATATTTTCCTTATTTTGAGCTTCGATTTTTTCAATATCTTGATTAATTTCCTTTGGTGTTTTCTTAACTATATCTTCAAAAGTTATTGAACCCAGTAATATATCCTTCATGAAATACTTCTTGAGTAAAAATAAGATACGTCTTCCTTCAGAAGTATATAATTTCCCCGGAAATTCTCGGAATATAATATCTTCAATTTCTAATGCCCATTCATTAGCTCTTGATTCCTTTTCACTTACTGAACTTTCATCTTCAGGTGGGAAACTTCTTTTAAAGAAATTGAAAAATGCCTTGGCTGTACTAACTCTTGTATCATCTTTTAAATTGTCAATCGAGGGAACTGGTTTAGTTTCTTCAACTGGTGTTGTACTTGGTTCCTTCTCTGGACTTTTCAAATTGGTGGAAGTCTTTTGTTTAGGGTATAATTCAGGACTACATTGGTCACAAGTATAATTCTCAGGAATTGGTTTATTCTTTGTGTATCCCATACATTTTGCATGTTGCCAAGTATTACATTTATCACACTGAATAAAAGTCCCACCTTGATCATTTTCTTCATCATAATTATCCTTATTAGTTCCACAGGGACGACAATCAACTTCTCCTTCGTCGTCGTATTCTTTGTCATCTTCAGAAACATCTTTAGTCTTTTGTCTTTTCACACGAGTAGAATCAAGCACGTCTAGATAATCACCTATGATCTCATCTGTGAATCGTTTGCTATGTTGTCCCTTGGTACTGCGAGAGGATCGTCTTTGTGCTGTCATATTTTGTTGTAGTAAAAATTTTTCCTTCGTGTGACCAATTAGAGTTGTTTGTACAAAAGGGTCAGAAAGTCAAAAGAAATAAATATAAAGCAAAAGTAAACGTTGGAATAAAATGAATATAGATTTAGACTATTTAGGAGAGATGATTCTTTGTTTGATTGGTAGTAATGTTGTTGTTGTGGATGTATGTTTTGTCAACTGTTTGTAATTCCTTGCCTTCAACAAAAAAAAAAAATTTTTTTTTTGTCTCTTGATAAAGATCCAGAACCACACGACTGGAGGTTTCTAAAGGAAATTCCTAAAAAAGCTTATACATTCATTCTATCCTTTTCCGTATATGTATATATATATATAAGAGTAAACTATATATAGATTGTAGAGTAATTTTAGAAGCGAGTATTGTCTACTCTTCGCCAACCCAAATATCAGCATAATAATTAAATAAATCTTGTTCCCAATATTCATATTCAATCAATAACCCATCAAGTGTGGTATCTTTGCCAAATTCCGAAATACCACCAATGCTAGAATATCCACACCACATATATCCTTTACAATAATCTCCTTGAACCCAACCTCTCATTGGTTCCCCTTGCACATTTGCATGATATGTTGCATCATATGGTGGAATTATCGCATTACGTATTCTTAAAGGTGATTCATAGTACTGTTTAAAAGATTGTTCGTCCTGAGAAAGAAATTTTAATCTCGTTCCTCGAGTTATTTCCCTAGCATAATTCACCTTGTCAGATTGATGACAATTTGAAAATCCCGAATTTATCCAGAGTAAAGTATGACCATCTTCGTCACTAATATGACCTGGATGCGACGAACATAATTCTTGAGATCTTAATGGGTGATCATTTAGACCTTTTCGATCTGGAGTTAATTCTCCCACAGCTGCTGCTTCCAAACTATTAATGTGATAATTGGCATCACCATTGAATGCAAATCCAAGAAAGAATAATTCTTTATCTCCATAAACTTTACTGGTTATTGGCGAAAAGAAATTTATTTGCAGCATGATTAAAATTGAATTGAAATGAATGTTTCTATTAAGAACAACCAATCCTGCTTCAACATAATGATACAACTCATTAAAGAATGGCCGGGATAAGGTCTGTTCTGACATAACTGGGATATCAAACATGATTGAATCGATTGATCCAGGTCCTAATTTCTTAAGAAACGCACAATCCTCACGCCCTCGATGAGCAGAAGTCCGATCTCTAAACATTAGTGCTCCGGTTTCTTGATACTTTTTTATTTGGAAAAAGAATTCAGGAGGTTTTAGCAACACGGTATCATCATCAATAAGAATAAACTCTTCGAATGAGTTGAAAATCGTGGCCAAGAATTTATTGCCGAATTTTTGGAATTTATCTCGATAATGAATATTTATGGCATTAGCAAGACTAACAAACCAGATCTCCTGTTTTGGCAACCCAGATTCTAAATAGTCCTCACCTAGATATTCACGAACTTTCTCATATGATTTAGGTAATGTTATGAAATCACTCTGGGCAGCTCTGACTAGTTTACTCTTCGATTCAAATGATAATGGTTCAAAATTGACAATTTGAATAGGAAGGTTGTTTTTAAGAGCGCGTAATAAATGAATCAAGTTGACTACAGTGTCCACATGTTCATCAGGCATGGTTAGTACAATCCCCTTTCCATTACATTTGTTCTTGAACTCACTTAAGAAGGAGGAGGATGTTTTAGATCCACTAGGCCAGAAGTTCCATTTCTGTTGGAGAATAGGTGGTTGGAAATTGGTCGCTCCTGACCAATGTTCATATAACGGATACTCAAATGAAAGCCAAGGATATACCCTATGCTCAAACGCTTTCAATCCTGCTGATTTAAAGTTTGTTTTTGTTTCCCCTTGAGTTTCTATAAAAGGGGAAGTTTGATTGAGTTGTTGCTTTTGTCTCTCAATAAACGATTTCATAGTGGATATTTGAGTTTTGTTATCATTGGTGACATAACATTTGTTAAAGATACGTAATGTGGAAAGATACTCGACTATAGTACTAATGTGCTCTCGCTCCTTGACTTTGTTGTATTTTTCTCGTATGAAATTAGCTAATTCTTTGACGTCTCTTCCATTTCTATTTGCATAAAATTCCTGTTTATATTCTTCGTAATGAGCATTTCTGAATTCTACAAATTCTGCAAAATCATAACCTATAGTAAACCGTATATTTGGGTTTAATTGCCAGTTCTGATTCCTCAAATACAAATTACGGAAATATAAATCACATCGTTGTTCAAAATCAATAGAAAGTATACTATTTATATCATGATTCTTGAATATATGGTTGTAAATCAGAGAATGAAAGTCAAGTTCTGGATTAAGGTTTGACTCTTCTCGAAAGTACTGTATCGTTGGGCTATCCTCAAACGATGGAATATCTGTACTGGTCTCTTCACTTGGTTCCCAGTCATTTGTTGTGGTTGAAAAATGTACTGAATGAGTTTGATTAGCTAAAAAATGTATGGCTCTTATCCATACTAATGCTGATATAATCCAAGCAAAGACGACAAGATAAAAGAATAGTTTATTCTTTTTCATTACTATCATTACTATTAAGATCTAAAAAGAGAGATATAGAGAACAGTTTCAATCAAAAGGTAAGCGTCTTACCATTCTTGACTTGTTTTGGAAAACTTTTTAATATAGATGCAAAAAAGCCACTCTGAACGTGGGATTCTCCCGGTTTTTGCCCCACATCAAGAATTAAAAAAGTTCGAGGCCCCCCTACGACAAGTTTGTCGATCTGTGACAAGGCTTGTAATCTCTTGTGCCTTTATTGCGTACTTTTCCCATTGTTCTAAAAAAGCTTTTCTATTGTTTCAACTTTTTTTCAAGCAGGAACAGAGTACTGTATGGTTGTAAGATTGCTATTTAATATGCTCAATGACGTATTAACTGTAGTAATGTGTGAAACTCGATCAACTGGAAAGTACTAGCGAAATGTTCACTACAAATGTATGTATACGTTTTACTTTTAATAGTGTGTTAACTTAAAGCCATTTTTTGAGGCTTTAAATAATACTCCGCCTTTATTGTCTATTCTAATCCTAAATATGTATCGGCGTAATATTTAAATAAATCCGTCTCTTGTTTCTCAAAAGTAATTATCTTCCCTTCTAAATAATTGTTCCCACCGTTTTTAGTTTTACCTCCAATACTGGAAAATGCACACCACATATATCTGTAACAATACTTAGCAGATTGCCAACCTCTCACTGGTTCATCCTCTATATTATGATGAAACTCACCATCGAAAGCTGGAACTATTGCATGTTCGATAATCAATGGACTTTCAAAGAACTCTTTAAATGCTTGTGGAGTTTGTGACAAGTATTTAAATTTCAAATCAAATTTTATTTCTTCTTTATAATTAACTCTATTTGAGTGATGACATACACTTAATCCAGAATTAAGCCATAATAAGGTGTGTCCATCTTCATCGCTTATATGTGCAGGATGAGCAGAACATACTTCTTGTGAATAATGTTCCGTTCCATCTTCACGTAATCGTTCTTTAGGATTGGTCAATTGACCCACTGCAGCTGCCGCTATTCCATTTATGTGATAATTTTCATCGCCGTTCAAAGCCATACCTAACCAGAATAATTCTTTATCTCCATAAACTTTACCTTTTATTATAGGGAAGAAATATGTTTGTACTGTGAATAACAATGAATCAAAGTGAAGTTTTCTATTCATCATGACTAATCCCGCTTCTATATAGTAGGTTGTTCCCTTGAAGAATTCTCGATCAAGTGTGTATTCAGTAATAGGGGAGATGTCGAACATAACAGAATCAATAATCGAGGGACTGAGTTTCTTGAAGAAAGTTCGTTTATTGGTAGTTCCAGTAGTTCTATCCCTGTAAAGTACTGCG
>KI547146.1:310179-324752 GCA_000497715.1 Spathaspora arborariae UFMG-19.1A
CCAGAAAAATGGCGTATTTTTTATTAAGGTAGTTGCAATATATATTAAAAATAAATAAATCAAAACTAAAAGCCTCGCCAAGAACTAAGATTTTGGGTTTGAAAAATGCCTCACTTTTTAAACGGAGTTACTTTTGTTTTAACTCTAACCTTTTTTGCACAGGACACGTTGATAACCACAGTTGAATTTCATCGAGAGATGTACCTTGTGGTAAATCAGATTTTTGATACAACTAAAATCGTTCAATCAGATTTAACAATTATTCGTCACGTGTTTTAGAAAATAATGTCTGGGTTATGAATCTTTCTTTGTTTTTGTTGCGCTGAACTCGTTTAGGTACTTATATTATTATGTTCATTCAAATGTGATACTTCCAAGATACCACACAAATATGTGGTCTGATATATATAAACCCCTCAGATCTACTACGATACTTCTTTAGGTTTTGATTTATTAATGTTTATTGATACGATTCATATATTCGCAAGATTTGGCAATGATGTAGGAAAAAATAAAAAAAATTCCTATGATTCACAATGCATAAAAAACAATAATTTTTCCGATAACAATGATATATAGTATACTGAGCTGGTAGAAGCTTCTTAATCATTGCTATTACTTCCAGTCTTAACTATTCTTGTTACCTCATTAGTGAATTTCTTGATGTATAGTTTTTATTTACCTGAATCGAATGACTCTGTGTACTATTTTTAGTTACACAATACTGTTGCTGGATATTTCTATAATAAGGTTTATTGACGGAAAATATTCCTGAAATCCAAGTGTAACCTGGACGCGAAGAACCACACATACACGCATGGTACACGTCAACATTGAACTATTACTATATATTTTTTTATATCATCTTAACCCCACCTTCAAAAACGTGTTGATGTGGGGAATCATATCACGAACAATGTATTTTTTATGCAGATTGTTTAAATTGCAACAATTGTTTAGTACAATGAGATGTGATCTCGGTTTCAGGTTCACAATTACAATGATACTTTTCTCGAATCTCTTTATCTTTAGGACATTGTTTAATCAGATCATGTCTAAACCCCAAATCTTGAAAAACATGAATTTGCTTTCGTTCAAGGAAAATATGGGCAGCAATTGAATGAACTTGTGCTTCTTCCCAATCTTCATTGAAAAATACCCCAGTGTTTTCTAAATACTGAAAAAATTTATTATACCTTTCTGATCTCCATATTTCAAGATTCCCAATCTCAAAATTAGTCAAGAAGTAACAATTTGATGTATCACTCAATACTTTATTTTTAGCTTTGTATTCGGGAAATTCATTCATGAATTCTTTACTATATTTCCATAACCTGCTTGCATCTTTTCCTTTTGACATGCCAATGACTCCTAATAATTTATTATGATTTCCCATGTATTGGAATACATCATAGTTTATATCACATGTGATCTCTGCAGTTGGTTCTATTCTCCAATACCATTCATAATCTTTTAATAGTTTATGCCTATAAAGAAATTCTGTTTGAAATCGAGTTTGCAAAACATCAGTCCTATCTTTTTCCATATGTACTTTGTTTAAATCAAACCATTGATTAAATGACCAATATTTTTGAGGAATTACTCCATATTTGGCATTTCCTGATACTTCATCCTTCGTAAACATTTTAAAGTCCTTAGTAAATTTATCAGGACTTAGAAACACCCAATCATAATTATACTTGTTATTAAACCTATGTTGAACATTACTAACCATCTCAATAATAGAATCCAATTGGGAATTATTGGCAAATGTGACAAGCACACCTCTTGTTTTATGTTCAAATTCTTCAAGTACTGGTTGTATTGTAGCTGCTTTTATAATTAAACCAATACATATGAATGTGAATATCATCCGGACCATAAGGGCAGTACCTAATGTCCTCCGTATTAATCTAAACATTATGAGAAGTATAAGAGTACTCGGGGTTAATGAAAATGGTAGGTATTTATTAATTGTGTGTGTGGTCCGTGATCTCACGCCAAAATAAAGTTTATAAGGACAATAACCACGCAATTTAATGCCGAAGATTAATTTACCCCAATAATTTACAAGTTAATGAGATAGTGATGTTTATTTGTAACAATAATAGATCTGAAAAGTGTTTTATGATAAAGTAGGGTACATTCTTTGAAGTAATGGTTTCTCGTACTATTTTGTTGGAAAACTTTTGAACTTTTTCCAAAATGTTAGCAAAAGACATAGCATGTAAAACATCACCATAAATTTATTTTCAAGCAAAATTACCAGGACCGAGACATTTATAATCTTCTTTTCTACTAACACTGAAACTTATATACCTATTACATGCCTGTAATGTCATTTAATCCAGTAAATCTATCCGTCCATATCACGTGATCATGATACATTGTGGAAATTACGACAATTTTTCAGTTCGTACTATCTTTTTTGATAGTACATTTGTCAATTTTAACAATACAGAGAAGATTAGCATTGTCCTTGCATAAAGATGACACGCTTTACAAAGAGATTTAACATTTTTTTTATAAATGATAATATAAGAGTCCTTTGGTTACAAGAATGAAGTATAATTGTTTATTTGTGAAATTGGTTATTGGCGAGGGTTGAACTGGCGACTTTGTTAATTTACAAATTTTAGCAGTACATGAATATAAAATATTGATTATATGTTCTAAATTATTCTTGACCTACCCAAATATCACCATAATATTTAAATAAATTTTGTTCATCTTCAGTGAAATTTACAATTGTTCCTTCTAAATACGTATCTTGCTTATGAGAAGTTTCACCACCAACACTTGAATAAGCACACCATAAATAACGTCGACAATAATAACCTTCCATTATCCATCCATGATTTGGTTCATCTTGAATATTACCACTTCCTTGTAAATCTTCTCGTAATGGAGGTATTACAGCTTGTTTAATAATTAAAGGAGCATAATAAAATGCTTTAAATGATTCAAAATCTTTCAAGAATTTCAATCTACTTCCCCTGGTGAATTCTTCTTCAAAATCAACTTCATCTGCTTGATGACAGTATCTAAATCCTGAATTTATCCAAAGCAAAGTATGTCCATCTTCATCACTAATTTGTCCTGGGTGAGGTGAACATAATTCTTGTGATCGATGTGATGATCCATCAGGTCGATGTCTTTCACCTGGAGATGCAGTCAATTCTCCAATTGCTGCAGCAAAATTATCATTAAAAGCATATGATTCATCACCATTTATTGCAAAGCCTAACCAAAAGAATTCTTTATCTCCCCACATTTTCCCATGTATAGGACCATAGAAACTTATTTGAGTAATCATGAGTAGGGAACTAAAATGTTTTACTTTATTAAAGAGAATCATACCAGCTTCTTGATAATGATATAACCCCTTGAAGAATTCTCGACCAGTAGTGTATTCTGACATTACTGGTATATCAAACATAATTGAATCTACTACTGAAGGAGCTAATTTTTGAAATAAAACACCATCTGAAATTGCTCTTCGTTCAGGTGATGTACGATCCTTATAAAAGAATGCTCCTGTTTCTTGAAATCCCTTTAAATTAAAGAAAAATTCAGGATTTTTCATCATAACTGTATCATCATCAATCAACATAAATTCTTCAAATGAATTGAATAAAATCGCAATGAATTTATTTGAATAACTTCTAAATTTATCTCGGTAAAGTTCATTAATAGTGTTATGTGCATTAACAAACCAAACTTCTTGTTTAGGTAATCCCCCATCTTTGACAATATAACCTGGTGGGAAACTTGCCGAAACTTTTTCAAATGATTTTGGAAGTGAAATGAAATCATCTTGGGCAGCTGCTACTAATTTCCGTTTAGCAGCTTTTGAAATATCATCAGTATTGATAATTTGAATAGGAAGTTTATTATGTAACGCACGCAATAAATGAATGAGGTTGACTGTTGTATCTACATGATGTTCTGGCATGGTCAACACGATTCCTCTTCCATTAGATAAGGATTTAAGTTCATGTAAGAATTGTGATTTAGGACCAGTTCTGGCGTCTTTAGGAGGTTTTTGAGTCTTACCTCTAAAGTTCAAGTTTTTCAAATTTGGAGGTTTGTAGAAAGTAGCACCTGACCAATGTTCATAAACAGGATATTCAAAAGATAACCAAGGATACACTCGATGCTCAAATGATTCCGATGTGGAAAAATCAGCTAATTTCTCAGATTGTACCTCTTGGAAAGGTTCAATATTACCTACTTTATTCAAAAATTGTTTTTGATCAGAAATGAATTGCTTCAGACTTGTTGGATTATTTAAATAGCATTGGTTGAAAATTCTAAATGTTGTTAACATATCCACCATCTTTCTTTCGAACTCAGGAAGTTTATATAATTTATATTTATCCCTAATGAATTCAGCTAATTTCTTTTCATATTCTTCTTTCTCTTTAGGGAGATATAATCGTTTCTTAAATTCTTGTTCAAGTTCTTCTCTAAATTCAGCCAAATAATCCTCAAAATCATTTCGGTCAAAATGTACGTCTAAATCAGTGTGAGGATCAAGTAACCAATCATTATTTTCAATAAATAAATTCTTAAAATAAAGATTACATCGTTGGTTCAAATCCAAATTCCCAACTATAGAACTTAATTTATGATTTTTGAATATCTTCTCATATGTAGATCCATACATTTCTGATCCAGGTGCACTATTTAATCGTTGTTGTAATAACAAAAATGTATGATCTTGCTTTATGTCGTACTTACTTGGTGTGTCATTTTCTGATTCTGAGAATGCATCATATTTAGGAGTTGATATAGGGATTAAGGAACGTTCAGAATGGGAATAGTTGTAATGTATGAAGTATGTAAGAACTAATACCCAAATTATCCCTCCAGTATATATCAAAAGATTATACCTTGAGTTTATTCTCCACTTTGACATATTAGCTAGTAAAAAAACCTATATCCCAGTTTAGAAAAGAAAGTTTGAGAGAGATGTGGTTAGCAATGTATATATATATATAGTTTACATTTTTTGTTAAACATTCTAAAGTGTGAACGTCGTCCTCATTGTCACAAAGTTGTCCATTGTTGTATTTTTTATTTTCATATTATTAAAAATTTTTAATTACGTAAAAAAACTTATTTTTAGTAAACTATCATGCAGGGATGTAAAGATCGAAGGATGACTAAGTGGCTACTATACCCGAAGATGTTCCTTAAGTAGTGACTATGAAGAGACACTTAGTAATTTGATGTGTAGTAATTTAACTGTCTTTGACGTACGATCTGAAAAATTGACATCTCTCGCATTTTAGATTAAAGTGCCAAGAAAGCAACGTGTATATTGTCAAACACTGAATTTGAAACATTCCAGTATTGTGTGATATTATGAAACATCATCTTAACTACCCTGTCATACCCACCCTTAATTCAAGATAAGCCATAGACTACGTGTCCTGATGTTAAAACTACATAATCTAGATCTTGATATTAGGGAAAGGTATTTTTCAACGCCTTTCATTGTTATATCTCTAGATTGAAATACGAAATTATTTTCAGACACTATTTCTCCACATCGAACAGTCACCACATTCTTGTTAGTTTGAGTTTACTAATGATATTCAGCTTCGGCTTGTTTGTACAAACTCTGTAGAGAAGTACAGGGTCAACAATATCACTGCTACAGTTACAAGTCAAGAAACAGTAATATACTAAGAAATATACGAGTAAAATGTCATATTTGACAAATTCAGGGAGGGATATATAATATTGAAATTTCGATTATTTTTTATATTAATTTGCTCAAGACCGCCTTTGCCCCACAATAAGGGTATGGATAAATTACAATAACAGATAGCTTAATATTCTCGTATATTAAACCTAATTGCAGTTCTATCCTTGTTTAACATGCACAAAGAATTTAAAACAATGAATTACAATTAATCACGCATACATTTCTCCCTTTTTCTTTTGTTGATACTTTGATTATATGCATTATTCTCTATCTACTACTCTATACCCACCCAAATATCTGCTAAATATGTAAATAAGTCTTGTGTAGCTTCATCATATGCTATTAATTTCCCTTCTAATCGATTAGATCCTCCATTGGTGATTTTCCCACCAATACTAGAATATCCACACCACATATAGCCAGAACAATACCCTTCAAGCATCCAACCACCTGCAGGTTCTCCTTCGACATTTTCCAACAATCCTAAATCTTCGTTTAATGGAGGAACAATAGCATGAGTAATTCTTAAAGGGGAAGCATAAAAAGTTCTAAATGCTTCTTCGGTTTTTATATTTCGGAATTTGGTACCAATTACTAATTCCTGTCCATAATTTAACGTACTAGCTCGATGACAATTCCTGAACCCAGAATTTATCCAAAGTAAGGAAGTTCCATCATCTGGGTTAAGATGTGCTGGATGTGCTGAACATACTTCTTGCGATTTATATTGACTTCCGTCCAGTTTAACCCGATCTCTAGTTAATTCACCCGCAGCCGCTGCAAAATGATCAGTGAATGTATATTCTTCATCTCCATTAAGTGCGAATGCTAACCAGAATAATTCCTTATCTCCATATACTTTTTTGGTTACTGAACTCAAGAAATTCAATTGTTGCATCACTAAAATTGAATTAAAATGTTTGTTTCTATTAAGGATTACTAATCCAGATTCCATATAATGATGTAACCCTTTGAAAAACTCTCTACCCAATGTATATTTCGTCATAATGGGGATATTAAACATAAGAGAATCAATAACTGAGGGACTTAATTTTTTAAACATTGTGGCATCACCACGAGATCTTCTGGCAAAAACTGCACGATCTTTAAAGAATAATGCACCAGATTTAACATATCCTGATAATGAAAAGAAATATTCTGGATTAGTCATGATTATGGTATCTGCATCCATAAGAATAAATTCTTCAAATGAATTAAATAATGTAGCTAACAATTTATTAGAAAATCCAAGAAATTTCAGCTTATAACTATTATGAATTACATTGTTTATATTAACAAACCAAATTTCTTGTCGAGGTAAACCATATTGATTTGGGTTGAAGTAATCTGGTCCAAATGATTTAGCAACTTTATTGAAAGATTTAGGTAATGTTGTGAAATCTTCTCTTGCTGCAACAATGATTTTCTTTTTCAGTTCACGAGATATATCTCCATTGTATATTATTTCTATAGGAAGTGTATTTTTCAAAGCACGTAAAAGATGAACTAAATTGACTGTGTCTTCAACATGTTTATCTGCTATTGAAATAACAATTCCTTTACCATTACATGAATTTTTAAATTGATTTAAAAACTTCAGTTGAGTTTTTGATACTTTTCTATTAATTGAATTTGTTGATTGTTGAATTGAAGTTTTAAGTAATTTTTTCATATTTGGTGGAGAACTATATATTTCACCTGTCCAACGTTCATACACGGGAAATGTATGGGATAGCCAAGGATATACTCTATGTTCAAATTTAGAAGCACCATAAGTTGAAGGATCAAGCATACTTTCTAATTTGGTGTGTTTGAAAGCAGGACCTTGTTTTCCTTGTAATATTTGTTTTTGTTCAGCTATAAAAGCTTGATTCTGTTTTATTTGATCAGTGTTATCATTGGTGATATAACATTTGTTGAAAATTCTCGTAGTTGCAAGATAATCAGTCATGATTTGTTCACGAGCTCCTTCAGTAGCTTTTAAATATTGACTTTGAATAAATTGACGAAGACTTTCTCGAGGAGATTCAATCTGTTCATATGCTTGTTTAAATTTTTCTTCGTTTTCTTTTAAAAACTCTTTATATTCATCAGATTCAAAATCATTTAGTTGTTGATTTGGATCAAATACCCAATTATGATCGTGAGAAAACAAATTTCTAAAATATAAATCACATCTTTGATTAAAATCTAAATTAGGGAAAATAGAGTCAACATCATGATCATGAAAAATATTATTATATATCACTGAATGTTTATCTATTCCTCTTATATCATTGGTGATCATCTGACTTTGTAAATTTAATAATGTAGGATGATATTTAAAATCTCCATTTGCTAGTTTTGTCGGTGTCAGGGGATTTCTTAGAACATACTGTTCATTATTCATATCATATATTGAATATGGATCAACAACATTCCTGTTTTTACTCAGATAGAGCCAATATGTAGCATATGTTATCCAGATTAATGCACAGACATAAACAGCTTGTCTTACTGTTTGTCGTGATACATAATATTTAGGTGTGGACATGTTATGCTACTAATTTAATACAAGAAGAAAAAGATATTTAAACTGTTTTGAAAATAAACAGTGGTGAAAAAGGCACTTGAAAGATTAAGGAATTATTTGTGTTACTTTTCATACCGTGTATTGTTCTATCAAATCTTACTAACTCATTGTTGTGTGTATCTTTTGAAATCCCATTGTTCAAGGGTTATTTTTAATAAAGTTAAAACAGACACGTTTTTCCGAGCCGCACCACGGAACCTTTTCTAATTTAAGGGTCGTACTACGATTAGTTGGTGGGGTGGGGGAGAGGCGTATGCTCACAATACATGTGACTTGAGAAAGGATATTTGGTTTAATTAGTATGGAGTATGAACCATTTGCTAAATAGAGTTAGAAGTTGTTAAGTTGATAGGTTGTTAAGTGATTAGATAGTAGTTGGTCACTTTGTTACATTGTTAATATTGCAAAATTTCAATTAATTTAACGTTATTTACACAAACCCAAGAAGTTGAATCTTTGGAATATTGAATCAAAGGTTTTCTAAGACATGAACTTCTAGAATGGAAAAAGTTCTTGTATTGTGTTGTCACAATTGATACTTATTCAAGCAATTGTTTTCTCGAGTAAAAAGTATACATTTTTCTCTAGTTCACTTTCTATAGATTTAACATATTGTAACTTCCTTTGGTATTTTAAGTTGAAATCAAGTATCGTCTATTATCAGATGACTCTTATAAAACGGACAACCCAGAATATCAAAGAGCTACATTTGACAAGATTTATGTATTCGCTGAAGAATTATTTCCTTCAGTTATAATGAAGTTTGAATTTGAAATCAAGGAAGAAGAATTCGACATAGTTTTAAAAGTTAGGAAAATACGAACTTATGTTGGTGAACTTATAAAGACCCCCATAATTAACAGGAAGCATTACCTGAATGGGGCAAGGATGCTAATGTGAAACCGGGGAATCTCTAAGAGGTAAACCAACTTATCAAATCAGTGAACAGGTTAAACCAGGATCGTCAAGAACCAGAAAAGAAGGTGCAAAAACGATCTGAAAAAGTTTGTGACCTGGATTAAAGAGGATTGCGATAATCAATATTGTGCCTTGTTTGGCATACTGAAGGTAAGCGAGAGTAAGTTTGATATGGTCTATCAGTCGTGGTTAGGGGTTATACTGAGTGATACTGAGTGATACTGTGTGATACTGTGTGATACTGTGTGATACCGAGTAATACTAAGTGACACCAAGTGATACAACCGGAAACTGAGAAGAAAATGTGTTAAACTTACTTACAAAGCAGCGACATGATTTTGGGTGCAAATCTCCAGAATTTACTAAAACAGGATGTACTAGAATGCTGAATCGAGAGTACTCCAACCCTTGTCACCTTCATCCTTACAACTAAAGAAACTCTCTACAAACAATATAACCTTAACATATATTAAAAACTAAAACTAAATAAATCTTACCCAAAATACCAAAAACCAAACAAAACTTATAATCCCTTAATAAGCATCATCAAATCATGATCATCCCCTAACACCTCTTCAACATCAATCATGGCATTTTCATGAAATAATCCTGATTTAGTAGGTCTAAACCCTTCAGCAACAGCTTCCATTATTGATTGTCTTCTTCGCTTCTGTTTTGAAGATTGTTTTAATTTCTTTTGCACATGATTAGATAATGAATATCTACGTTTATTAAATTCATTATTTGATTTTGAAGTATGATTGAATGGTACCTTTTCAGGATGAATTATTGTGGAATTATTTTGTAAAATTGATTTATTTCTAAATGCTCCCAAGGGAACTTGTTTCTTTCGATTATTAAAATCTCGCCAGATTCGTACATCATTTTCATCATCATCATCTAACTCACTTACATTTAATAATTCATCTAATCCAATTGCCAGATCATCAGATGCAATAGCTGTGGGTGGAACTGGAGGTAACATTTTCTTAGGTGCAGTCATGGTTGTGGTTGTTGTAGTTGTTGTTCTTGGTTCATTTGACTTGTTTACTGTTAAACTTCGAGTAGATAATCCATCAATTATTCCAAATGGTTTACTATCGATTGTGATCCAAGAACCTAATACGGGTGGGCGATAATCAGCAGTTTTTGAAGACAAAACTTCCTTAGCAATGGTTGATCCTACTTTATTGGTTGATGTAGGGATGGACAAATCTACATCGGTTGATTCTCCACTATCATAATCTAAATCATCTTCCATATCAATTGAATCGTTGAAACTTGGTGCAGGCACTTCTTGTTTCTTTTTAGTTTTATTATCAATTTCTTTAAATAAATCTTCTACGGGATCAATTTGTTCTTCTTCATCACTAGAATTATCTGAACTAAAGAAATAATTCCATAAATAAGAATCGTCATCTTCATCACTACCAGATTTCTTCTTTTTAGGTTTATTCTTCTTATCAAATTTATTGATACTTACTACTGGTTTCTCATCATCACTTTTATCAAATAAGGGAACATCAAAATCAATAAAATCTTCATAATCATCGTCATCATCTTGACTATCTTCACTAGTTTCATATTGAATAATTGGTTTAATTCGATCACCTTCATTCTCAATTCCCTTGAAAGAACTCATCAATCTCATACTTGAATTATCACTATCAAATCCGTCAACATTTAAGTCATCTTCATCAAATCCATTATTTTCAAATTCATTGACCAAAAACTTTTCTTCTTCTTTTAAAAAGGGATCATCATCATCGTCTTCAGCAGTAGAAGAAATAATTGATCCTTGTCGGGAGATAGTCGGTGTGGGTTTTTCAGGAGTAATTAATTCATCCATGTCATTATCTACTTGTAATGCAGCTAATAATTCATTATCATCAATTTCATAATCTTCATCAGAATTAATTTCATCCTCATTGATTTTAGGCACTTGGATTAATTGATTATCAAAATCAAATTCAAATGGTAAATCAATAGCTTCTTTATCAGGGATTGTAGGTGATACTTCTTCTCCGATATCTTCTTCTTCTTCAAGTTCTGGTTGTTGTTGTTGTTCTTCTTCAGAAGTTACCTTCTCTGGCTCTTCAAATTCAAATGTGAAATTTATATCTTCAGGAAGAGCAGAATCTACTCTACGTGTCCCAAACTTGATTGAACTTTTCCTGTGATTGATTTTCTTCTTATCAGAAACAGGTTCTTCTTCTGATTCATCAGATATGACGTTTTCATTATATCTAGGTAATCCTTTTAATGCTCTAGCTTGCATAGATTTTGCTTTACGTTCATGTTGTAATTTAACAAAATCGACTTCAGAATCATCATCAGAAGAAGAATATACTTCAGAAGAAGAATTTCCTGAATCTTCACTTTCACTTTCTTCTTGTTGATGTCTACTTTTTCTTCGTTTCATAAGGGAATATAAACTTTCAAGGTTGTGTATTTCATCTTCATTTTCTTCTTCTTCTTCTTCCTCCTCTTCGTTATATTCATTTTCACTTGAATCTTCAATTGCTTCTTGATATGCTGACCAATCCACAGTTTTCTTAGGAATTCGTTTTTTCCCATATTGTTTAATTTTTTTCCCTACAGTTTTTCTTGATTTATTATACAATTTGGTTAAATCAGTTTCATCTTCTGACACAGCTGTTAATGAAGATTCTGAATCTGATTCAATAGCATATATTGTATTACTTCTTGTCTTATCTGAATCAGATGAAGAACTAGAAACAATACTATATTTTCTCTTTTGTTTAAAATTATGATGATTATAAGATTTTAAATTCTTACCTGCATAAACTGAAGGTTTGTTCTTGTCTAATTGTGTTGTAGATTTATTAGTTGATTTGAATATCTTTTCTGATACTCCTTTCCTTGGACTTTTCCCCATTATTTAAGCTAAAAAAAATCTAAGTGTATGTACTTTTTCGTCTCTCTGTCTGTATGTATGTCTGTCTGTCTGTCTGTCTGTCTGTCTGTCTGTCTGTCTCTATATATATCGATTACCCTCTATTTATATAAGATGTAAAATTTATGAATGGTTGATGAAAATTTCGGAAATCGTAATACATAATATGGTTTTTGACAATATAATGTAGTGAAATCTATCTGGGAAGATCAAAAAATTAGTGATGTCTTGTAAATAATCACCTAACTTTGTATTTCCAGTTTAAAAAAAGGATTCTGTGCTTTATATATGGGATATATTTCCTTATTAGATTAAAGCAAAATAGGGGGTGAATTGATTAGTTATCGGATATGTGAAAATCAGGGGTGTAAAAAAAACAATTTTTGCTTTGTAAATTGTAAACTGAAGGTATATACTTAATATATTTATATCAATTATGCGCTATATCAATCGATTAGATTGTGTGCAATGTAGAATATAGTCTGTTGTACAGTTGTAAAACTTGATTTGGTTGTTTTTCCTTGATTTTTTTTGTAGTTGTAGATTTTTCAAACAAGAAGATTTTTTTTCTTTCGATGAGTTGTTTAGTTTTCACTTCACCACAATTTTTAACACTGGTTGCATTTGTGGCGTATACCAAGTCAAAAACTGGTATAACCCCATTTGACTTGGGAAGTTTCTCATTTAGGAAGATTTTGACTGGGGAAGCTTTTGACTAATGCTTGGGTAGATTCACAGTCACTAACTACTACTCTCTCTGCGTATAATTTTCTGTCTATTCAGTATATAACTATATTCTTATTCACATACATGTGAGTATATTACTCACGCGATGTAAAGTATTAACACTGGAGCTTTTGGCTTAAGAAGTCTTTGGCTTGAGCAGCTTTTGGCTTGGGAAGCCTCTGACTAGGGAAGCTTTTGACTTGGGAAGTTTGACTAGTGCTTGTGATACTTGTGATACTTGTGATACTTGCGATACTTGGACACATATACACTCACTCACTACTACTCTTTCTACGTATACTTTTCTGTCTATTCAGTATATAACTATATTCTTATTCTCATACATGTGAGTATATTACTCACGCGATGTAAAAGTATTACCACTGTCTAATTTACTCCCATTCATATTTTACCTTATGAATCTCAATTAATTCTCATACTTCTTTTCATTATCTCCACTTGCAGCAGTTAATCTTGCACTCAATTCAATTTGATCTTTAACAGCTTTAGTCAATAGTTCCACCATGATAACATCTTGATTATGATCAGTAAATAATTTCGTTAATTCTGGTAAATTAGTCAAGAGTTGAGGTTTATTTAATAAATTATTACTTAAAAGTCTCAACAATTCAACATTATCACTTCCTGAATCAATATACTTAATCAATTGATCAAGATTTCTATCAACTTGTCCTAATTGTTGAGATAAATAACTCAAATCTTGATTTAATACATTAGTATTTGTTATAACTCCCTGTTGTAAATTATTAAATGCGATTTTTTCAGTAGTAGTACCATTTACCAATTCATTAGGGATGGGAGTGAAAATATAAGAATTTGTTACAACATTAATATTCCAACCTGGTTGGTTACTACTTGGTTTACCTACAGCAGCACCAATATATGTTGTTACTTTAGGAGCAACAATCTTTTGATCATTATTTAAATATTCCACATTTAAATGAATTGCAGGGAATGGGAATGCTCTGTCACTACCTTTGCTATAAAAATCATGGATTAAACTAGTAGTATTATCAATAACATTACTACTTCCAAACCAACCTAATACTGAATGTTTTGGATGAGATTTTTTATATAATTGATATAAAGTCTTGTGAGTTTGATCTTCAATAGCAATAGAATCTCCAGTTTCATTACAAGGAACCATGAATACATCCATGATTTCAAATATACTACCATCTTCTGACCGGGAACCTAACAAACTACCAATGATTCGTTTATTACTTGAAATTATTTGTTTAGAAACAATTTCTAAAATTGAAAGCATAGCAGGGGTATGGATTTTCACAACTGAACCATGGGAGATTGATGAAGCAGCTGGTGCTGATACACCTGGTCTAACCAAGTGCATAAATGTATCTGAAGACATGACTAGGCCACTAGGTATTGGATATGTGATATTCTTCACCAACTGAGTTTTTTTTTCCTTAGAAAAAATTTTTCACAAATGAGCGTGTATGTGGGAGTATATGCAGGAATGACAGTGAAAGTAAGTTGTTGATTGCAAATTACCAAGTACAAGGCAGGAAAAGGGGATAAGGAATATTCAAGTTAAGTATTAAGTTGATTATTTAGATTATTTTACTTTGATATTAACTTCTTAGCTTTTCTTCAAGTTTTTATAGAGTTTTCTGTAGGTTTATCCAGGGAGTAAAGACTAGTAAATTTAGTAATAATATAGGTGACAGTGTTTGTTCAAGATA
>KI547146.1:325363-344589 GCA_000497715.1 Spathaspora arborariae UFMG-19.1A
CTAGTTTACCTACTATTACTTCTTGGAACAAAAGTTTGATGTGGAAGTATTTCCCTCTTATTCAAAATTGAAGGTATACTCACTATATATCTAGAAAAAAAATACTTTAAACCAACATCAACAATTTCAAACCAAAAATGTCACAATCTGCATCACCTACAAGACACTTTGATGAAACATGGCTATTCGAAGAAGATTCATTCTTACATCATTCTCCCAGTAGAAATCAAAAAATGACAATCTCACAAGAATTAAAAGCTAAGGAATCAATTCACGACTTCATAATTCATTTAGGATCAAAATTAAAACTAGATGCTAAAACAATACTATGCTCTACAGTATATTTACATCGATTCTATATGAGATTACCAATTACATCATCAAAATATTATGTTGCAAGTGCCAGTATTACCATTTCATGTAAATTAAATGATACTTATCGACAACCAGATAAAATTGCTTTACAAGCTTGTAATTTAAAAAGTCAAGGGAAAATAATCGATGAACAAAGTGATGTGTTTTGGAGATGGCGAGATCAGTTGTTATATCGTGAGGAATTAATTTTAAAAGCTTTAAATTTTGATTTGAATATAGATACTCCTTATGAAATTAGAGATAAGTTGATAGAGGAGAATATAGAAGGAGACGAGAGTTGGAATAAGAGGAAATTAGATTTATTGAGGAATTCAGCTACTTTGATTGAAACTTTATCCAGTTTGCCTATACTTGTTTGCTATGATGTGTATACCTTGTATGGTACAAGTTTACTCATTATACTACTTGAACTCAAAGCAAAAGGTGAAGTGGTGATATTACCAAAAGGATACTTGACAGAATATGTTCAAGTTGATTTACAAACTTGTATGAAATGTTTTTTGTTTATAAAGAAATTATTGAAATATAGTCAACAAGATAAACAATATATTAGTAATAAAATAGCCTCTAGAAGAATATTAAGTATTCCCACTGTTGAATTTGAACTGATGCTAAATCAAATATAAAGACATATCAAATACAACTTTGTTGACTTTTTGTTTATCAAATAATTCAAATGCCAGTTTACTATCTTCTATAGAGACAACATGATCAATAAATTCAGTAAATTCCAGTTTAACTTGTTCAAAAATAACCAATGCTTCAGCAAATAACGACCAAGCATGACATCTTCCAAATGAAATATTAATATTCTTAAGATAACAATCTAATCCATTAAATGGTAATTCATCATGTCCCATACCTAAACAGGAAATGAAACCATTTCTCCGAACAGCTTCAAATGCTGTTCTTTGGGCAGATTTTGCTCCGACACATTCTAAAACGGCATCAAAGCCAATATCGTTAGTTTCACTAGTGATTATTTGTTTTAATTTATCAGGGTTGGTCATGTAGTTTACAGTTTTAGATGCTCCAAGTTTTAATGCTTGTTGTAAACGAGATTCAATACTATCAACAACAACAATTTTCTTAAATCCAAAATGTTTTAAAATTCTTAATCCACATAATCCAACTGGTCCAGCTCCAATTTGTAAAATTGTAGTATCTTTAGCTTTAAGAATATCTATACCTTCAGCTGATTTTTGATTAAGAAAATCTCGAATTTTTTTAACTCCATAATATCCAGTAATGAAAATATCTGCCATTAATACATAAATTGAATCATGGACATCATCTGCAGTCTCGGGTTTCTTAATTAAGGTATTTTCAGCAAATGGAACTCTTACATACTCAGCTTGTCCTCCATCAAGTCCAATTTTCCCAAATGTATTAGTTTGATCACATTGTCCTGAATATCCATGATTACAATACCAACAATCACCACATTGGATAGTGAATGTACTCAATACATCTTCTCCTACTGAAAATTTAGTTATTGCAGAACCAACTTCAGTGACAGTACCTAAAAATTCATGTCCAATAATGGTGTTGACTGGCCCTTTGATGTGTCCTCGATAACTATGAAGATCAGTTCCACATAATCCTGAATATTTAACTTTGATAATTACATCCAGAGGAGATTGAATTTGAGGAATTGGTTTGAGTTCAGTCCGGATATCGTATGGACCGTGAAATACTACTGCTTTCATTAATGTCATATTGACTTAACTCAATTAAAGTGAAAGTAGGAATTATGGGAAAAATGTGTTTTTGAAAAAAGTGGAGATGATTCCTCGGGATTTGTATTTTTCCGTTTTTCCCACTTACGGGCAATTACCCAAAGAAGTAATACACGATGTATATATTCTATTCCCTATACCAAATAACTAAATAAAGATTTCCAAATTATATTTCTTAAATTAATCATGATTTGTTTATATCTAATTACTCGTCCAATGAAATTATACATGTAAAAAAACCAAATATTTATACATAATATATCTCCTAATATGGCATATGTCATATATAACATCAAAGTAATTATTTTTAAAAATGTAGTACCTGTATTTGAATTCAATGAAGGATAATACTTGGTTATAACTTGTGATAATTTAAATATTAAACTATCAGTGACTAATTCACACGATATTCCTGTATCTGTTTTATTACATTTTGTAACTAATGTAGATGATAATACATTATATAATGCATAATAGAATACTTTCAAATTTGACATTTCATCAGAATTTTTAAGAAAATACAATACATTCCCTTCATTATTCATAATTATTTCATGTTGTAATAACATATTCTTAGCATCTTGAAATATAAATGTAAATGCATCTCCCATAAAATGATTTGAAAAAGTCATAACATCAGAAAACACAAAAAAAATTCGTAATACCTTATGGAAATAAATGAACAATGTAACAATAAACACTGTGAATCTAATAACTCTTAAGGAAAACATAATCACTTTCAGAATCGTATCGAACAATACATCCAATATATTACTAATTGTTAAATGTTGCCAAATTTGTCTAAAATTAATCACCAACAAAGGAATAAACTTCCAAACCCATATGAAATAAACATATTTAACAGTACGACCTCGTAATGCAACGCATAATTCTTCAAGTTGTCGTGCTTGTTCATGTGGTGATAAATTATGTAAATGGTCAATTAAAATTTGATGAACTTGACGTGTTTGTTCATGAGGGGGTAAGTTGTGTAATCGTTCATAAATTTGTCCTCTTTGGAATAATTCAAGGAGGGAAGTATCTAAATTGGCAAATATATCAGTTGTTCCTTCCATGGTTGGTATTGTATTAGTTCTTGGTCGGAATTATGACTTACAAAAAAATGAGGAAAGTAATATACAGAGTGGAGAAAAAAAAAAATCTTGATCCGTTCCGCAAAATATCATGTGATGAATTTTACGTCATAGCAAGAATTATCATATTAGACCTATTTGTTTATGCAATATGTTTGGAATTTGTAAGTACCTTATAATTAAGAACGTTGGAGATATAATACTAAGTACTAATTGAGCTGATTTTTTTGAATGAAAGGCATAGGTGGACTAATGTCATTACTTCTGCCCTGACTATTAGGAATAGTTGTTCATTCACACTGGTGGTATTATCACAACAACTTGATTAATTCATTGACATATAAACATAATATTCAATGAACGAATTGGTTCCTTTTTTTATTATTATTATTTAATTGTTTGTAAGAAAAAGATTTCATAAAGGTTCAACAAAAGATTTCAACATTTTTTTGCATCCAAATGACGAAAATTTTCAAGAAATCAGCAAAACCCATGAAATTTGTTCCTTTTAAGATTTTTTTCAATTTTTACATAGACCACATCCTTTATTATGCCTAACTTGTTTGTTTATTAGCTAATTACTATACTATAATCACAGTAAAATATTAACTAAAAAAACTGTTCAATCTGCATTCATGCAAAAACAAATCTGGCTCCAGTTCCAGTTCCAGTTACGCCGACTATCTAATCCGCCTTTATGGCCAAGTTGGTAAGGCACCTCACTAGTAATGAGGAGATCGTCAGTTCGAATCTGGCTGAAGGCATTCAATTTAATTTTTTGTACTACCTTATAATATATTAACCACAAAATCTAAGTCCTGTATTAATTCACATGTTTTGTGTGTAGATTTTTGGTGATCCTTTTTCTTTGTGATTTAGTGATCTAGTCACGTGCGTTAGTGACTTTTTTTTTAGTTCAAAAGAAAGAAAAAAACAATCCTAGGAATAATCAGACCAGGAACACAGGAAGTTACCATTTAATTTGAAATTGAAATACACCACAAGGGTGGGTATATTTACATTTAATACATTCAAAGTAAAAATAATACCAGGATATGTCTCAAAAAGGGAATTCTGAAATTGGAGACCAAAATATTGGTAGTTCAAATAATCCTCAACAACAGCAACAACCTCAATATCAACAATATTCTGAAAATGCATATCTATCTCAACAACAACATCGTCGTCATCCTGAATCAAACATACGTGAAAGTACTATCAGATTTGAACCTACAAATGATCAACTATCACAACAACAGCAACAGCCTACAGCACCAGAATTACCTAGACCAAGTATTGGTAAACCTCAAGGAACTTATGTAAGTTCTCCAGGTGGGTATATTCCATTTACACCAATGTTACATCCTCCTGTACAACATTACCAGCTGCAACCACCGCCAGCGCCGCCAGCGCCCCCAGTCCCACAACATGTCCCACCTGTAGTACAATCACCATCAAGTCAACAACAACCTTCTGTACCTTCCATAGTTAATACAGTTCTGATGGGACTGAATCCTCTGACTGGAGTAAATACTCTGGTTGCATCACCTATTGGAGTAAGTAATTTTAAAGGAAGAATGCGAGTAAGTAAAGCTTGCGATAGATGTCGAACACAAAAGATTAAATGTTCAGGAGCTCATCCTTGTAATACTTGTGTTAAACATAAAAAGGAATGCACATTTTCCACAAATTATCACCCCAATACTGCTGGAAGTACTAGTAGTGCCAATGCTGTAACCACCAATGGGAAAACTTTAGACTTCCCTCTGAATAAACGTCAAAGGTTAAGTATGATGAATGTTGAACCCTTTGGATTACCAACAATGGATAGAAATCAAGACAAGGAATATATTGCTCATTTAGAAAATCGAGTACAATATCTTGAAAGTTTATTATCCCCATCAATGTCACAAATGTTTCGTGATCCAAGAATATCTGAACCTGAGAATCAACAAGTTGAAGAAACATTATTTGCCAGTAGTAGTAAATGGAGATTTTCAAGACGTCATCAAAATTTATTAATTGTAGAATTATGTCGATCAATGTATTCCAATTTATCAGAAGAACTGAAGAAATTAGTAACTGTTCCAAGAACACAATATTTTGGTTGGAATATGTCTGGTGTTTACTATACAAGTTCTGAAGAATTACCACCAGTACCTGATTTTGATAATTATTTAAATTTAAATCCTCATGAATTAATTGATTTTTACTTCCGAGAATTAAATTCATTATTTGCAATACTACATGAAACAGTATTTCAAGAACAATATCAAGCATATTATAAACTACTTAAAGAACAAAAATTGAAAAATGCTAATGATCGAGATTCAAAAACAAATCAAACAAGATTATTTAGTGCAATTCTTTACCTAGTATATGCATTAGCTATCAGATTTAGTGAATTTCAAAAACCAAAAGGTCCCAACATTGAAATGTTACAATTAGAAGTGAAATTATTTAAATATGGTTATAAAGTAGTTTCTATCCTTAGTTTTGAATGGGAATCATTTGAACTTATTCAAGGATGGTTATTAATTGGTCTTTATTTACGAGTCACACATAGACAAACTTCCTCATCTCATGCATTTGATTGTGCAATAGTAATGACAAAATCAATGGGATTAGGATTTGAAGAAAACAATCCAAAAATGCTGACTTGTACAGCATATGAACGAGTCAAGGCCAATCGTATCTTTTGGTGTGTTTATACTTTTGATAGAATCTTTGGATTATTAACTGGAAGATATTGTGGAATTAGACAAGAAGATTTTGACCGAAAGTTCCCAACTTATGATGATTTTAAATTAGATACTTTTAAAGATGATTGGATGACATTCCCAGCAATGGCATTACTACATGTAGCTCGTATTGCTAATTTCGTGCATACTGCTCCAAATGATAACCCTGATTTAATTAAATATCAACAAATAAATACTGAATTGGCAAAATTACATGATTGGTTTAATTCAAATGGATTTAGAAATGATCTATTGTTTAATAAAGAAGATGATAGTATAAGTTCATTGGTTAAAGCTCAAGTTAAATTACATTATTATGATTTGGTATTATGCATACATGGGAAAATTTTGTTTAATTATATTGGAAGAAGAATAACAAGTCATGGATTAAAACTTGAAATGGTTTTGGATTCAAGTGCGGGTGTACTTGAAGTGTTGGATAAAGTCAACAAAGCAGGGTTATTATATACTCCTTGGTATTCTACATTATTGTTGTTGTTCAATGTTGGAGTAAATGCATTGACATTAATTAATGGTGGTATATTTGTTGTACAAGCTCGCGATTTACTTAAAAATGTCATTAGATTATTTACCATCCTTCGTAAATCCCCCGTGAGAAATGATCAAGGGAAACTTATTTTTAGAGAACGATTTAAAATGGTTCGTGAATGTATTTGGGCACTTAAAATGGCCAATAGAATTTTAACTCTTCGAATTAAAGAAGATATGACGGCATTAAATAACATTGGAGTTGATCACGGATCATCAGAAGTTAATAAAGAGACTTTTAATCAATTAGGTATTGATATATCAAACGTTGCTAAGAAACCTAATCAAACTAATGAATTTAATAAAGTGTTTGAAAAACAATTACATAGAAACGATGAAGATGAAGAAGACGAAGAATTAACAAGACAAGTTAAAACACCCATGTCACCAAGTGCACCTACAGAACATCAAACACCAAGTTCAGTAACTTCAATGGAGAATAATTCTGCATTTGGTGGGGTTAATTCAGGAGATCCAATTGATTTTTATGTAAATAATGATGTTAATGATTTATTAGGAAATATTCAATGGTTTGATCAATGGATGGATTTTAATTATGATTTTGGTGAATAAGTATATAGAATCCTAATTTAAATGTATTTGTAACTATTTCGTATATATAAAACGTGTATACTTGTTGTCTCTTTTCTTTTTTTTTTTTGCATCCATTTTTGCTTGCCGGATAGTTTTCCCGATTTGGTTTTTGCGAAAGATTTTGCGAGGAATAATTTGAATGCATTCCTTCAGTGGAAGGTCGAAACAGAACTATAAATTTCTGCCCCATAGATTGTTCCTTGCTGTTACCCCATGGAGTAAGGTGGGTCAACAATATACTTCTACGTACTTTACAATCAGTTCTAAGTTATTTTTTATGTAGTTCGGAAAGATCCAATACGGATGGGTTCCTCAATCAAGTAGTATTATTCTTCCGAATCAGAAAAATAATACAGTTAAAAAAATACCTTGTACAATTGTTCCATTTTTCTCTCCTATTTACATAATCAAAACAATTTTAGTGCCATTTTTGAATATTTAATCTTACCGAAAGGGTGAAAGTTCTGGAAAAGTTATAATTTATTTTCCATGTGAAAATGTAACCAAGGCGGAAATGTGAAACGGAGTTGACGAATGTATGACTTGTGATAATTCAAAACAAGGGGTGTGTGTGTGTGTGTTACACAATGATAAGATTGTCATGGAGATAGCAAGTTTCTCCACCACACCCCCAGACACGTAAACAAAGATGCATGAAGGCTGCATTAGTCAAGGAACCACTTACATAGTTAATAATATTATTTTCCATCCAGTTATCTCTCATAATAAATAGGAGAAATCTGATTTTTATTCAATGGGGAAACCTTACCATGCAACAAATTTACTCACTAAAACATGGCTGGGTAAACAAGTATGTATACAATACCATCCACAAGTTTATGTAAAAGGGGTTATATTCCTAATGTGTAATTATGAAATGGGGTTACATACAAAAAACAATCGGGGATGATTCCGGGGTGACAATCAGGCAAGATTTACGCCTCAGAGTTTGATTAGAAACGATATCGGATCGCACAGGGGGTAAAAACTTTAAATTACTAAGTTAGATTACTAAGTAAAATTACTAGATTAAACTTTCGTTACTCCCGGAGGTTCCTGTTATGTTTCAAAGTTTGCTCTACAAACATCCGAATAACCTAAATACACCCCTCATTGACACAAAAATAGGAGAGGGGTGAATATGGAGAATCTACTCCGCCAATTCCTAATCTAGAATATAAAAATTAATTACTAAAAGGAAATACCTGCCTTCGGGGGATAATAATTGGGTTATCAGTTAAAAATTAGGGGAAAGTAAAAGTAAAAAGATAGGGTGAACAAAGATAAAAATTCTTACAAAAACAACAAAAAAAAAAACGTCTCGACTTTCTTTGTTGAATATTCTTTTAATTTCAATTTTGTGGTAAAAAAATCCAAAAATAATCTAAAATATTAAATATACCATACCCCCTCCCCACCTTCCCACCCAAAAGTTCGTTTTATATATTTCTCAATTAACATTTGCCCCATAAAAAATACTTATTGTTTATTTTTTCTCTCCGATAATCAAAACAGTTTATTATTGATAAATTCGCAAGGAAGCTCGGAAGTATATTACCAACTGTGGAAATAAAATAGACTAGAATAGAACATAGAACACCTCTAATAATCGGGATCCTTTCCCAACTCATCCTCCTGCTCCTTGTTTATCCCCAAACCCCAACCTGCATAACGGTTAGTAATTTTTTTTTCATCCCCATCTCGGAAAAATTTTTCATATTTATTCATATACGGCAATCAGAATGTAGCAAAAAAAACAAAAAAAAACAAAAAAAAACACAGGCAATTGACAACTCCATCTTTTTGTAAATAAGGAATCGTTAATAAATTCCATGATGAAATGATGATGAGAGAATAAACTATTAAACACAAACATATTTAAAAAACCACAACATAAGTTGATATACTTTTAAAAAAATGGCACCATGTGATGATATAAGGGGGGTTACATTTTTACTTCATTTTTTTTTGTTTGTGTACTTTTCGGAAAAACTTAAGATGGTTTTGTGATCAAAGTTACATTAAAAAAAACTGTGGAACTCGTCCCGATTAGGAAGGGTTAGTTTAAAGGGAAAGAAAAGAAGAAGTAAAAAAAAAAGAAACGACGTATTTTTTTGCATACTGTCTTAATGCCGAATATAGATAACACGGGGGTGGAACCAGTGAATAATAATATTTTTTATGATTGTACCACAGTGAGACATTTTATTTTCTGGATGTTTTTCCAAATATAGGCTTATTTTTTATTCATGTAAGTTTTTTTTTTTTTTTGGAGCTTCTTTGTAAAACGGATATATAAAGATTAATCTGCTCCTCCGTTTTTTTTCTTTTTACCATATCTTGAGTTTTTTTGTTTTCTTTTGCAAATTATAAATTATTGAAAACAACATGATGCAAACTAAAGAAAAAAAGAATAAAGAAGATAGACCTTATAAATGTACATTTTGTGAAAAGGCATTTCATAGATTAGAACATCAGACAAGACATATTAGAACTCATACTGGTGAAAAACCTCATGCTTGTACATTTGCTGGATGTACCAAACGATTTAGTAGATCTGATGAATTAACTAGACATTTAAGAATTCATAATAATCCTACAAATAGAAAAAGAAAAAACAAAAATGAAGTTGTAAATGTCGTGGAACCAATTCCTATGGCTACTTATCAACAACAACCTCCAGCATATCCTGTATATTTTGTACCTCAACCCAACGGATATATGCAACCAGTTGTTCCTCAACCTCAACAAGTACAAGTACAAGTGCCACAACAACAACATCACATGACAATGATGCCGGTTCAAGTTCAACCAATTCATATTCAAGCTACTGTACCACCTCCACAGTTACAACAACAACCAATATCAAGACCACAATCTGCCCAAGCTATTCCAATTCCAAATCATTATAAGCAACAGGGTTCAGCTATTTTTTCATTACCTTCATCTCCAACCAATTTTGCTCAACAACAACCACCAATGAATATGTCAAGAACAATTTCTACTGAAGGATTGAAATTACCTCCATTGAATCATTCACCACCAACTAGATTAATTTCTGTTGAATCTAATTCAAGTATTGGTTCAATTAATCAATCAGGCGTTTTCAGTCATGCGAATTCAACTACTCATTCATTAGGTACTTCTCCAGAAACGGCATATCCCCCACCTGCAGGTACAACTCCATCATTTACTAATTTAAATGATTATTTCCTGAGTAAAAATACAAGAATTTTCAATGCTAGTTCGACTTCGTTAAGTTCATTGACTAGTAAACTTCGTGTATCGAACTCATCAAATAATTTAAGTGCTTTACCAAGAATGATTACACCCTTGAACAAATCAAGTTCACAATCTTCAAGAATTACAAAACAACATTCATCTACTTCTTTAAATTTAGAATTTTTCCAACAATCTCAATTTAAGAAATCTCGTCCAAATTCTCCAACAATGGGTAATAAACGTCAACAACAACAGCAACAGCAACATCCAGCACCATTTTTAATTTCTCCCAATGATACTCCATTACAAACCCCAATACAATCTCCACATTTGCGTCCATCTTCAACGGCTCCTCCAACTGCTGGATTAGATCGGTTATTAATTGCTGAAGCTACAGAAAAATTAACTAGTATTGCTAATAAGGGAACTACATTACCTCCAATTAGATCAGTATTAAGTTTTACTTCTTTGAAGGATTATCCTGAACCAGTAGTTCAAGACAAGAAGATGAATTTGAATAATATTTTACAATAAAAGTGTTTGTGATTTTCGGGTTATATAATTATGGGTATATAATAGGTTAGTTTTTTTATATAATGGGTAAGGAGTTTTTTTAATAAAATTGTATTATTAGTTTTTATCGATATACCTCTTTTAGATGTAAGTTTTTTGGGGGTGGGGTTTCTGATGGGGGAAATAGAACGAGGGGGCGGGGGATTACGAAAGATTCCCGGAAATTCCTCTTGTTTATTTTTTTTTTTTGATATCTTCTCGGATAAAAAGAAAGCAAAAAAAAAGAAACTTTTTTTTCACGTCAAAGTTGAAAATTCTTTTTTCTTGGTATGAAAGATCAGACACTGTTTCAGGATTTACCTTGGAATACCGGAAATATGCAAAGAAATCAAAGAAATGTAGTGTTACATTTTGTTAAAACAGTCCCCCCTCCTCGTTCTAATCTCCCCGGAAAAATTTAGGGAAAAACCACAATCAATAAACAATTAATTTAAAAACCGTTGTTTTATATTTGGGGCAATTCTCGGCTCTTGGACCTTCTATTAATTTTCCGAATAATCCAATAAGAACATTAAAGAAGAAAAACTTTAAAAAATATTAATTTGTGGGCGGTGTTCTCCAAAGCAATCTCCCCACTTTATTAATTTTTCCAACAATCACAAAAATGAAACTTTGATATGTATTATAACATAGACTTCTCTAGTAAATGTTACGTTTGTGGAGAATGTTCGCATTACTGTAGATTTTTCCGATGTAGCTCAATTTAAATGTAAGTTCTAATGTGAAGGTTACCTACAGAGTTTTCCCTGCACTCCAGAAAGTGAATACAATGCAAACGTTTTATTTCAAACGTTTTTAAAAGATACTACCTTCCCAAGTCTAAAAAAATTACAAAAGAAAAGCTTGCTCTAGTAAATTTGGACCTTCTCTCGAACAAAAAATTTCAAATGATACCATCGCAACAGAGGAATGTGGTACAATCTAGAAAAACCCCAGATTGACCTTGTACAGGAGTGCATACAAGCATGAACAATTTTTTGTGGAGTGTGAAGGTTGAAGCGGAGAAATAATTGCGTCTCAGTTATAGCGAGAAAAAGTTGAATTTTTCGATCAGATCTTGGTGGGCGCTGGGTGCACAAGGGGATATTATGGCGGATTTGTATGTAGTCAGTAGCATACAATATGAATTGACAACTTTGGAGAGCAAATCCAATCTCTTTATCAATTAACTCTATAATATTATAACAAGATTCTCTTAAAATTCACACATGCTCTTTGGAAACAAAACAATGAAAAAATAAAGGAAGGTCACGTATCTGCGGACATTGAATTCCTCCCCTCATTTGTTTGCCCCAAAACCCTTTTGATTAAAAATAATAATTTTGCCCACACATTCATAGAGTCCCGCATAAACACAAAAGAAGTTTAGCCCCAATGAACCACCTGCATTAAGAAATTCAACTACACAAAAGAGATTTAAAGGGTGAACAAGGGTGAACATGTGTGAACAAATGTGAACAAATGTGAATAATTGTGAATAAATGTTAATAAATGTTAATAATTGTAAATAATTGTAAATAATTGTTGGCAGTAATGCTGCGATGGATCTTCAATGTAAACTACAAATCTTTCCTCTCACAAGACAATCACTATACGTTGATCATAATAAACTTCAATGTTGTACTTCTACCTTCTTGGTAATATAATGTGTTAGTTTTTTTTAAAATTGGAAAGATTGTAATGGAGAATTTGTCGGAGAATAGATTTTGTGTAATCTCGGATGGGCCTTACTTGGGGGAGAAGAAAATAATAATTTATTATTATTTTTTTGTGTTAACAAAAAAAAACCTCCACCATAGGTAAACGGTATTTTGTTTTTTAATAACCAAAAAGAAGTTCCAACCGTTATAAGCTAAAGTGGTGTGAAATTTTTTTTCAAAGATCTTTTATTAGTCTCTGAGATTCATATAAATAGGGGTGAGATTCTCCTCCCAATTCAATTTTTTTAAACTCCTTTTTCTTCACTCTTATACAGTAAGACAATTTATATACACAAAAAAATGGCTACTATTAAATTATCCTCAGGTCACTTAATGCCTGCAGTTGGTTTCGGTTGTTGGAAGGTCGACAAGGCTACCGCTGCTGAACAAATTTACCAAGCTATCAAGGCCGGTTACAGATTATTCGATGGTGCTGAAGATTATGGTAATGAAAAAGAAGTCGGTGATGGTTTAAAGAAAGCTATTGATGAAGGTTTAGTTAAGAGAGAAGAATTATTCATTACTTCTAAGTTATGGAACAACTACCACGACCCAAAGAATGTCGAAACTGCTTTAAACAGAACTTTATCTGACTTACAATTGGATTACGTTGATTTATTCTTAATCCATTTCCCAATTGCTTTCAAATTCGTTCCATTAGAAGAAAAATACCCACCAGGATTCTACTGTGGTGACGGTGACAACTTTCACTACGAAAGTGTTCCATTATTAGACACTTGGAAGGCTTTAGAAAAATTAGTTCATGCTGGTAAGATTAAATCTATTGGTATTTCTAACTTCCCAGGTGCTTTAATCTATGATTTATGTAGAGGTGCTACCATTAAGCCAGCTGTTTTACAAATTGAACATCACCCATACTTACAACAACCAAAGTTGATTGAATACGTTCAAAAACAAGGTATTGCTGTTACTGCTTATTCTTCTTTTGGTCCTCAATCTTTCATTGAATTGAACCAAAACAGAGCTTTAAATACCCCAACTTTGTTTGAACACGATACCATTAAGTCTATTGCTTCCAGATTAAACAAATCTCCAGCTCAAGTCTTATTAAGATGGGCTTCTCAAAGAGGTATTGCTGTTATTCCAAAATCTAACAGTCCAGCTAGATTAGCTGAAAACTTAGATGTTACTTCTTTCGATTTAACTGATGCTGATTTCGAAGCTATCTCTAAGTTAGACATTAACTTAAGATTCAATGACCCATGGGACTGGGACAACATTCCAATCTTTGTTTAAGTTTGATTGTTGTTTATATAGTTATCGATTAGCATTAATAAAAACAAGTCATTTTTAATAGTATATTTGTAGTGTAGAGGTAGTAAGTTAACAGGAGGTCTAGAGTTACAAGAGATCAAGACTTTCGTTTAAAGAAATCTTGATCACTAAGATCTATCAAAAGTTTAATTATTTGGTGCACGGGTATATTTCTGTAATAGGAAATCAATCCATATAGTATTTGATTTTTTTTTTTACAAAGGTAGTCCCTATTTAGCTGTAAATGCTTGTGTAAAAGGTGCAAGATTAGATCGACTCCAACACTGCCTTTCTACCCAAAACTAACAATTTCAATCTTGAAACAAAATCATCTCGTTCTAAATAAGCACCACATAATCTTCTCTTTCCAGTAAATTCACTTCTTGAATGAAATACTCTCCAATTATCAAAAATTAAACATTGACCTGGTTTCATTTGATGCCAAAGTTCATTTTTGGGGTCACTTATAATCTTGACCCAATCTTTTATTGCCTTATAGAATTTTGGTACATCCTTGGGGTTTTCCCAATTATCCATTGTTGATCTATCACTTTGATTCCATCTAACTTGGACTAAGTTTCCTTGACGGTCTAATTTGAATACTGGTTGAGGGATATCTGGTTGAATACATACTTTTTCCTCACCAGCAGAATGTGCTGGCACAGGGATTCTACAAAGTAAATCATAACTTTCAGGACAGGTTTTCTTTAAGATTTCAGCACATTTGAAAGCATCTACTAATGATGTAGTTCCTCCAGTTCCATCATGATATAATAAATGGAATAATTGTAATCCTGGTGAATTAGACCAATAAGTTCCATCAGTATGAGAACTAATATCAAAATTAGTATATGCAGTATCTGCTTTGGCTAAATCAGATGTGAAATCCCAGAAACCTCCATAATGAGTTGGTCTTATATAATTTAATTGTTCACATAATTTTTCAGTATCTTCAGGAGTAACAGGAACATTATTAATTAAACAAAAACCATATTTCCAAAGTTTTAAACTCCAATCTTTAATTGCTTCTTCATTGTCTGTTTCATCAGAAGAATTCATCACTTGAGAGTATTCAACTTGAGGAAAGGAGTCCTTGATATCTTCCACTTGCCATAATTCACGAGATAATAATTCAGTTTCACCCTTGAGTTTAGCCAGTAATGGAATTAAACGAGGTTGATAAGAATGGATTCTTAACCAATTGAAATCATATTCTGACAAATGATCTTCTTGATTCCATACAATTTCAATTGTTGAATCAGTATTAGTGATTTTTTTGGGGGCAATGTCATCGTTAATAGCGGCAGCACTGGCAAGTTTTTGTCTAGTTGTTGGGAAATAACATGTTGAACAATGACAATTATCACGAAGCCAAATATTGTGAAACTTTGAAGTCTGTCCATCTGACCAAGTTAGTTCAACTTGGTCGTTAATTGAAATTGTTGATGTTACTGTGAATGACATACTTGGATATTTGGGACCCTGGAAATTTCAAATTATGGCCAGTTTTTTTTTTCTTTGAGAATTGGTTGGTTGATTTTACCCCACAAAATCTATTCTTATTCTGCTTTGAACACTTCCCCGTATTATCAACCTTGGATTTGTTTGATCTAATCAGATAAATTTAATATGTCTCCCCCCCAATCACAATCATTTATAAATTTCAATTCTTGATTTCTTTGTCTTGTGTTGTTCAAACGGGCCAATCTGATCTTTCTATTTTTCCCTGTTGAAAAGTTAGTGATTCATAGAGTGTTACAAAATATTGATCCAAAGAGGAAATATGTGAGAATAATTTCTATTTATTAAAGTTGTATGTAGAACATATATCCTATATTGAATCACTTATCTTAAACAGAAGTGAAGTAGATAGTTTACATATCCGATTAATTCAGAATATGTTTAGTATTATTACCTAGTAGTTATATCCTAAAAATAGTTTATATTGTAGTCAAATATTTTTCATAGAATTTTTCATAGAATTTTTAGGTGAATTTTTTACTAGCTAATACTAAATATAAAGCAAATTAAATAGATACATTCTTGCTAAGAGATACAGAGACTATTTGTGGAATTTTTTGGCCAACTGTTGTCGATAAAACTTACCACAAAACTCAAAAGAATAGATATCTTTGAAATCTCCAGATTGGCACATAAATTTGAGATTTCATAAGCCTCATGAAAGTTTTAACATATAAATTTCGAATTTGTTTTATACCCGAACCAGCCGTCAAATAATAAGTCCAGGAGACTATTTGAGTCACTAAATGCATAGTATTACATATCTTCAGATCTTCAGATGATTCAATTTATGATAAATTAGATAAGCTAAGAAGCGTTGGTAATGCTAAAGGTGAAATGACATTTGTTACTTTCTGTGACTACAAGATTGTTGATTGAGAATTCCCAAGAACTTCTTCAGATTGAGAAGATATTAAAGAAATCAACTTGGTAGTTGCTTCAAAAAGTTATTAAATCTCCACATTGGAAAGGGCAATGAAAAAGTGTATAGCAAACTATTAGAAATTCATGATATGTGATTATTGCCAAACTAAATTCTTCACAAAAGAAACATTCATCTGAGACAAAAAATATGAAAACAATGACCTACTTAGGAACAATATCCTTTGTTATTATTAATTGTAACAACAAAGAATACAGAGATCTTTATACCAGATCGAGTCTACAACAATTGATTGATTCTCTTGTCAAAACTAATTGATCTCTGATATTCTTCTAAGAACTATTTTAATCTTATTTCGAGGAATTTCCTAAACTTTATATAATTCATTATTTTGATTACTTTGTAAACTCTTTCTCTTTGAACTTTCATAATTCTAGTTCTTCTATTAACGTTAGCTATTTTGTCCCTTCGGAATAACTTTCCTTTTTGGTGTCTAATTTTTTCTTGGTCTGCCTTAAGGCAACTGGTTATGCTGAAACTACTTCATAATCATGCTATTTGAATTTATATCAGACCATATTTCATTTCACACATCATGTGATGTACTTGAACTTATACCTTTAACTCTTTCCTAAACTTCTTAACTAATTAATAATCATGATATATTTTTCTCTCGAACTTTCAGGTGGGTATTAACCGTTTTTCAAATTATTTCAAACTAACGCGACCTTTTTTTTCCTAGTCAGGATTGAAAATTCCGAGGGAACTATTTTCATACCACGTGATTAACTTACTTTAATTACTAGGCATTCCGACTCAGTTGGTTAGAGAATTGGTGTAAATCCATTTTTCATGTGGTTTAAAAAAACAATGTCGTGTTAGTTTGAAATAATTTGCAAAACGCTGTATCTCCTCAACTTTTTTTCTTTATTCCCTTCTGTCAACATCCCACAGGGTGCGACTTCTACCTATACTTAACTACTCTCAAACAGATACTTTTTGGTAAACTCTAAGAACAGACACAATACCTATCCAAGGCGTCACTACCGTTACATTAATAGTTCCTACTTTAGAAAATAGTAGTAAAAACCATAGGTAAACACAGTTGTCATTGATCATGCTTATCGGATAATCCGGTGGGTTTTCCACTTTATTCTATGACAAAGTTCCTTAGAAAATAATTTATTCCACATCGTCACAAAGTATTATTTTCGTTTGTTTTTCCCTTAGCTTGTAGTTTTTATCGTTCTTAGGAATAAAGTCATGCAAGGGAACACCATGACTATTTTCAAAGTGAAATTCAAATTTCAATACATCTCTCAAAAAGAAATAAGATGTACTAACTTATCATATATTTTTTATGCAAACTGGAAAGTGTGTGGTTTTTATAAGGATAATATTTACTGTATCCGAGCCGTGTGGATTCTTACAAGAGCTAACATCCTTAAGATCATTTAGCATTCAAAATATCATTGGTTTTTTTTCAACAATATATGTTTTAGTTCCTACTTGGAAAAAACCCAAATCTTGTACCTTAGTGGAGATGTATTTTTTTTTATTATTATATCCGATCAACTACAAAAACTTTAAATACAAACATCTGAACTATGAATGAACATATTTGTTTATTTATTTTCATGCAAGATTCCGGATTTATTATTTTTTACGGAAATATTATCACATCACAAGAGTATATAGATTTCTTTAAAGTAGTCGTAACTAAACCACACCACTTAGGCTATAGTAACGGAGCTTGGTATAAACTGATATATTGAAACAGAATTTCACTATGAAAAGTAAAATTTAACGTTAACCAATAATTGCATCTTTATACATCCAGGAAAGATTCACTAATTGAAGTTTCGTTTCAATATTATTTTTTTTACTGTGTGCAAACAAAACATTAAAAAATAATTTTCCGAATTCAAGTGTATAACTGATATTTGGATTGAAATAACCGAAGCTCCATTTATTATTTTTCACCGATGAATTTTCCCAAGTTAAACATACGATACCAAATAATGAGATGATGCCCGAAATAATTTAGGGCGACGCATAACCAGAATCTCACTCATGGATTCTCATCGCAAACCTCCAAAAGGACAAGAATGTTGACAGAGGTATAAATAACCACGGGTAACCCCAGACAACTTTTGGATTTAATTAGTTTACTAACACTCTTTTGCAACAAAAGTTTAACGTTTACAATGTGGCAACTTTTGTTTCTTTCCTATTTTATACTACAAATTCTAATTGTTGTTAATGCTAATGCTGATCCAATCGATACAGTGAATTGGCTTCCTAACTCTATTTATACGACAGAATCTTATCCTACCGAATGAGAAAATCAATGTGAATTTATGTTGGGAGAACAAGCCTCCTCATCTGGCTATCCCGACGTACTTATGTTTGAATACAAGTCTATTCTGCAAGTTGTTGGTAGCGATGATTTATACGAAGTACTTATTGAATTCCAAATTGACGACCCGGTATTTGGAAGTTACCAGTTGCAAGCAATTACCTTCGAAAATCCCCAAACCCCTAACAATTATCTTTCTACTGTGACCTATGTTTACAACTCCGCAACTGGAATAACCGAGACTAGTTCTCCCTACCACTTTCTTGTGAAATGGATAATGCAAATACAACCTAAAGACGAGTTATTGTGTACCACTCCTTTTAACATTAATTATCAATGGAGCAACGAAATCAATTCATACTATGCAAGTTACTTCCATCGTTGTAGCAATGGTGATTACCCTATTCAATGCTGGGAGGCCGATTCTATTCCAGTAGATGATTTTCAAGCAGATGAACCTGCGGAAAAGCCTACTGAAGAACCTACTGAGAAACCTACTGAATCCCCAACTGAATCTCCAACTGAATCTCCAACTGAATCCCCAACTGAATCTCCAACTGAAGAGCCTACTGAAGAACCTACTGAATCTCCAACTGAATCT
>KI547146.1:345098-366948 GCA_000497715.1 Spathaspora arborariae UFMG-19.1A
CCAACTGAATCTCCAACTGAAGAGCCTACTGAGAAACCTACTGAATCCCCAACTGAATCTCCAACTGAATCTCCAACTGAATCCCCAACTGAATCTCCAACTGAAGAGCCTACTGAAGAATCTACTGAATCTCCAACTGAATCTCCAACTGAATCTCCAACTGAATCCCCAACTGAATCTCCAACTGAAGAACCTACTCAAGAACCTACTGAAGAGCCTACTGAAGAACCTACTGAATCTCCAACTGAATCTCCAACTGAATCTCCAACTGAGGAACCTACTGAAATCCCCGTTGATCCATCGAGACCATTTAAACTTATTGCTAATATAGGAACAGAATTACTTTATTTCCAATTAAACGAAGAAGGAAAAGTTATTGTTGGACCTGGTCCAGCATCTTCGTTTGTGATTTCAGAACGTGGTGAACTTATTTGTGATGAGAAATACATTACAATCGGTACCAATGGAAGAGTTGCGACGACTGAAGCTCAAGAATTGGCTACTATAATTTGGTCTATGTTTGGCAATAAACTTGATTTAACTAAACCAATTAAACGTGGGTTAGTTGAATTTATAGTTTGTGGTATTGATGTTTATATTGGTGGCGGTGAGGGAACATGTCAAGCGGTTGAAGTAACTGCTGAGAATTTTGGAGAAGAACCAGAAACAACTTCTCCAGGTGAACCAGAAGAGCCTACTATTACTGTGACAGAGACAGTTGAAGATCCTTCTTCCTCTGTTACCAGAACCATTATTGTAACCATCACTGATGTTGATTCTACTACCACTAGAACATATATTCAAACTGTGACACATATCCCTATTGATCCTCCACCAGTTACCAAAACATTAACTGAAACCTTAACTACAGTTGTGATTGATCCAGAGACTCCAGCTGTTTCAAGAACTGTAACTTTAACAACCACTTTTACAACTACTTGTGTTGTACCTGATCCAACTGGCACTGATCCAATTCCTCCAAATGGAGGCACGGGAGCAGAAGTTACAATTACTGTTACAATCCCTGAAACTATTTTTGTTACGACTGTGTCTGAACCTTATAGTCCTTCAGTTGTGGTTACTACAATTACAGATGTTGATACTACATACGTTACCACTATGACTGAACCTTACAGCCCTCCTGTTGTTGTAACTACAATTTCACAACCTGATACCACATATGTTACTACGATTACCTATCCTCCATATAGCCCTTCTGTTGTGGTTAGTACAGTTACAGTACCTGATACCACATATGTCAGGACTATTACTTATCCTACCGGTGTTCCAAAAGAACCAGAAGGTCCTAGTACTTTCACCTATACCAGTGTAATTCCTACAACGATTGTGTCTGAGGGAATAACTTATTCCAGTGTTGTTTCTGTTGTTTATACCACTAAAGTTCCAGACGAGGTTCCTGATATTGTGTTTTCTTCTCCTACTCCAGTACCTGGTAGTACTGGAGATACTGCTGAAACGATCCCACCATTAACCGAAGGTTTTGAAGGTTCTGCTTCGGGTGTTAACTCTAATTTCTTTATGTTATGTTTATGCTTTATTTCTACTATGATGTTTGTTTAATCTTATAGTCTAAGTTCAGATTTCTATTCGTACGTGTTCACCAATAGAATTTATATTATTAATTGACAATGTAGCGTAGAGTGTAAGAAATATAAATTATAGTTTCCTTTTACGGTTATCAAGTATCTACCTTTTAACGTGTTTTACTATAAACTGAACAATGTAACATTTCATATTATAGTAATTCACGTGCGGCTCCTTCCCCATTAAGAAATGTTATTATCTTTTTGCTTCACTATCTGATGACAAAAAAGAAAAAAAGCATTTCAGGGGAAATCCACAACTTGTTCTTATCACAAAAGTTAAAGTAAAATCAAATAATACATACTTGCTATAGTATCTCCGTTCCCGTCGTTCACTTTTGCTAAATCAAAATACAACTGGTGCAGAATGTCAACGGTTGTGTCAGAACCTCATCTGCAACCAGCACAACCAACACAACCAATAAGTAGTTCTTGTTCAGTTAGTACAAGCACAATAGATCGCCCACAATCTCCCTATGCTATTCATCCTCAGTTATCTATCCTGAATCCTGATTGGGTACATATGGATTGTGATACTCTTGGTAAATCACTTTACAAAAATGAAGAATTCCCCTTGAATGAAAACATCAAGGGTTTAAAAGCTAAAGCTATTAGTGAAGCTTTGGAAAAAAGTGATGAAGAAATGTTGGAATTATTGAGTGAGTTTCTGAGGTCTACTGATGGATTAATTACCAATGAATTGCGAGCAAAAATATGGCCGATTTTATTAGGAATTGAAAGGAAAGATGAAAGTAAGTTGTTTGTTAATGTTTCGCCAATTCTTGATGAATTAAATTGTGTTGATTTACCAAGTCATAAACATGAAGAACAAGTGAAGTTAGATATTCAACGTTCATTTACAATTTTAAAACAAATTCAATCATTACCTAATGTTAATGATAATTCATATACGACAATTTTCAGTAGTTCAGATGTCGAGAATCTTAAGAAATATTTATCAAATTTAATTATTAAATTGTTAAGGAAATATCCTTGTTTGAATTATTATCAAGGGTATCATGATATTGCTAGTGTAATTTTATTAGTATGTTATATTCCAAGTGAAGAAGAACAGTATAATATAAATGAGGAATTGGCATTTAGAATACTTGAAAGAATAACGATATTTCATTTACGTGATTATATGATTCATGATATTGCCTTGTCTATAAATCATTTAAGATTGATCCCTACATTTCTTGAAAAGGTAGATAGTGAATTATTTGAACTAGTTAAACAAACTTCAAACTCGTATATTCAATCAGATGGATTATACTATGATTATAAGTTTTACCAGGGGTTATCTTCAATATTGACTATGTTCTCTCATGATATATCTAGTCTTTCACAAATATTAACAATTTGGGATTTTAGTTTAAGTTATAATTCAGTATTGATAAGTATTTACATTTACACTTCAACCTTACTTGTTTTTAAAAAGAAGATATTTGAGAAATGTAAGGTTAATCAACAAGATATTGAAGAATTGGATTATCAAGATATTGATTGTGATTTGGTGCATAATGCTTTGTCAGCTAGTTGTTTATTTGATAATTTAAGTGATGTTGATTTAATCAAGATATTAAACAAGACAAGGATTTTAATACAAGATTATCCTTTGGATGTTGGGGAGTGTAATTGGTTGAAATATAATCAATCTTCTGTACTTTTAAACACTTCTAGTTTAACTATATCGAAACGAGAAAAGTTTACAAAGTATAACAAATTAATTATTGAAACTATAGGAAAAATCCCAATTGAATTAAACAAACTAATTTCATTACAGAATGATGAAATCTCACAGCAAATTGCTGAAGATTTAGCATTCCAGCAAAAGATTCTTTTACAACAAGAAGAACTTAATAATTCGATAATGACAGATGCATCTGCAGGACAATCTGAAATCTCAGAAACAACATTGGCCTCATCACTATCTCGAATGACATCTTCTATATTATTTAAGAAGTTCTTTAAGGAAGATGATGAGAAGAAGATTATTAAACGTAGAAAAGATTGGTGGATTTCAAAGAATATCTATAAGATAAGTATAACTATTGGATTCATTGGGATTGTTGTACATTTCTTATTAAAGAATAATCCTCAATATCAAAATTTATTAGCAAAATTATTCAATGGAAATACCCCCAAAATGTCACCTTTAGTTATATTAAATTATGAACCAATAAATAGTATAACTAATGAAGTAACTACTATTGGAGAAGAAATAATTAATGATATTAGTAATGTGTTTAATGATTTATTTTGTTTTATTAAAGATTCTCAAGTTGTTAATTCCGGAATATCAATTGGCCAAGTTGGGTTAGGAAATATCAAGAATACAATATATGGATTTACAACTTCATAGACCGAGCTATTTATTTATTTTAATGTTACAGTTTATATATATATATATTTATATTCCTTCAAAATCAATTTCGTAGATTAATACTGAGTCAGTGAATGTTCCATGGCCCCAACCTCTATTGCCACTAGCACTAACCATAAATCTTCCAGTTTCATCAACATATAATTGACTTAAAATACCACCACTATGTCCTGGAATAATCAAGAAAGGTGTTGCTTGTTTCTTAACATTTATACTAGTATTTGCTAATGAATCATACAAGGATAAATTATATAAACGAATATTATCATTTGAACCACAAAGTAAGAAATTACTATTAGGCATGGTTGATATAGCACTAACAGGTCCACTAATACTTGGGAATTGTAGTAACTTAGAAACATTAGGAATTTGGGTATCGGAATGATGAGTTCCTTTAGTTGCTCGTTTATGGGGCATTTTTATTGAAATTTCTTCTACGGTACTATTTCTTCGTCCAGCATAGATATATTCACCGTTATTGGACCATGTCAGAGTCATACACCAAGGCGGAGTATTTTCTGAAAGACCAAGACGAAGTACGGGGTCAGGAGTACGAACATCCCAAAGGTTTATCGTTCCATCAATGCTTGATGACATGAATATATTATCATTGGTGTATGTTTTAGTATTGAAGTTTGGTTTTTGTGTAGTTGTTGTTTTATCTTGAGATTCGGCTGTTTTCTGGTTTTCTTCATCTTCTTCGAATAAGGAATCAATTTCACTATCATCATTCTTTTCTTCATCTTCAAAACTTAATACAACATCACCCAACCCTTGAGGTCGATATTGAATATTGGAGATTTGTCCTGAACTACCAGGAAATTTAACCACAGTTTTCCCAGTATGTAAATCCCAATATCTAATTGTTTTATCCCAAGATCCACTTAAAAACTTATCTTGATCTTGATTTAACTTTAACACACTCACAGCATTTACATGACCACCACCTGATTTCTTGTTGCCATTATTAAAATAATGATGTATGGCGCCTTCATTATATCTCATGGTGTATAAGGAAATTCCCCCAGATAATAATCCTGAAATACACCAATATCCATTCCGTTCAACATCTAATGCATATACTGGATTAACTTTTGGTTCATAACTAACAGACCCTGTAGAGAAATCACTTTCTTTAAGTTTGGGGTTAGATTGCATCAATTGTTTGCGAGTTAATGGTTGTTCATTCTCCCAATAGGAACATATTACACCTCCATTAGTTAATGAATCTGGAAGGTTATGTTTTTGGGCAGTGGTGAGAGGAGCTTTCCCTTGAATTGATGATATGAAGTCGTATTTTCGAATAAATCCATCTTCTCCTCCTGTAAGTATCCATTTGGGTCCTGCAGTAAAGGCAAGAGAGTGACATTGGGCAGTATATGGTATAGCTGTTTGGGGGATTATGTCGAATTCAGTGGCAGATTTAGCCTTGAGAATAACTCGTTCTCGGAATGTTAAATTGGATTCATCGGGTTGGGGTGTGGGAGATTTCCTGGGAGGTGCGAGCGGTTCTTGTTGTGTTTGTGGTTGTGTTTGCGTTTGTGGTTGTGCTTGTAGTTGTGCTTGTAGTTGTGATTCTGGTTCAGTTCCTGGTTCAGTTCCTGGTTCAGTTCCTGGTTCAAGTCCTGGTTCAAGTCCTGGTTCAAGTCCTGGTTCAGGTTGTGGTTCTTCGTCGATTTCCATGTTGTCTGTCGTTTGTTCTGGTTTAAAATCGGGTTCTAATTTCTCTTCAAACTGCTCTGCTACTGGAGTTGGTTGAATTGGATGTTTTTGTTCTTCTTCACCTAATAAGAAATCTTCTTGTTTAGGTTGGCTATCATCTATAAGTTCAGAAGGTAACGTTGATTCAACTGGTTCATCTTGAGTTTCCTTGGCGTCTTCGAATTTCTCAGTTTCGATTTCTCCTTCGTCAGCTTCTTCTGCCTCAATTTCTGCCTCAATTTCTGCTTCTTCTGCTTCTTCTTCTTCACCGTCTTCCTCATCCTCTTCTTCATCGTCATCTTCTTCCTCCTCATCTTCACCCTCTTCATCGACATCTTCATCGACATCTTCATCATCATCATCCTCCGCGTCGCCTTCCTCGTCGCCCTCCTCGTCTCCATCGCCTTCTTCGTCACCATCTTCATTCATATCCTCATCTTCATCATGCTTGTCATCCATATTATAATCAACTTCTTCAGGCTGTTCCTCTTCTTCTTCCTCTTCTTCTTCCTCTTCTTCTTCCATATCCTCGTCATCTTGGATATTAAAAAGTTCATCCTGCTCAATTGACGCCATTTTTTGTAGAAGTTACTGGATGTTGTAAATATTTTTAGTTGGTGATAGTTGAATCTATGTTTTTTTTTCTTCGAGTTTTTCGCGTGGAGAGAAAGTACATGATGAGGAACAGGACTGGACTAAGTTAGTATGAAGAGTGAATAACTACTGTAGGAACAACTCAATTGTAGATGGCATCGTTTGTTTGTTGATTCTACTATAATAACAGTTTGTTTATAAGGCTCAATTGGTCTGTAGGAAGCTTTGACAGTGAAAAATTCCCCCAAAAAATCCTACAACATGATATAATTCAATTGATTTGACAGGTGTTAATTAAACTATAAAACTATAAACAAGTCTAAACACACTTATTCATAAATCCAACCGAATAAAGCTGGCTTGTATTCAACCAATTCTTCCTTCTTGAACCATAAAGCGATTTCCTTTTGAGCAGATTCAACGGAATCAGAACCATGACAAACATTTCTACCCATATCAATAGCATAATCACCTCTAATAGTACCTGGAGCAGAAGCTAATGGGTTAGTAGCACCTAAAATAGCACGACCTTGTTTAACAACATCCTTACCTTCCCAAACAGTAGCTAAAACTGGTCCAGATAACATGTAAGATAATAAACTTGGGAAGAATGGTTTTTCTTGTAAATCAGAATAATGAGTTCTTAAAAGAGATTCAGTTGGTTGTACTAATTTAATTCCAACTAATTTATAACCTCTGTTTTCAAATCTACCTAAGATAGCAGAGATTAATCCTCTTTGGACACCATCTGGTTTAATAGCAATAAAAGTTCTTTCGTCAGACATTGTTAACGTATTTGGCAATTGGTTAAAGGAGAAGAGGAGAAGAGGAGAAGAGAGAAATTGAAATTGAAATTTTTGAAAAATTTTCTGAGGGAGTATAATTGGACGAATTGAGAAAGAAAAAAAAAACGTTGTCAAGCTTTTGTGGATTTAAACGATGCGTGGCAAGTGTTAAATTTTACCTATAGTTCAATAACACAGAATTGAATAGTCTATAGATGTGAATCAATCACATTGTGACAACTAAAAGAGAGGATTTAATGGATAATAGTAACTATCATAAAAAGGTCAATGAATTCGTTTATTGTATGTTTGTATGGTAGTAGTCAATCTATTATTCGATCAATCAATCAATAAATGAAACTAATAATACAGGTGTAATTGATCCTCAGAATGGAAACTCATCAATTACTATAATGTAGACTATTTAATTTTTAAACTCGGTACATATTATTTTAATATTTTGTTGTATTCTGAGGATCAGTTGCTCATGTAATATTAGCTAAGTAGTTAACTAGTTAAGTAATTATTGAATTGAAATGATACACTTGATATTGCATTTACAATTAGTTTAGAACATAAGAGATCCAACAAGGGCCCTTCAAGGGCCCTCCAAAGAAGATGACGCTGAACCAGAAAGACTGTAACCAATGCTTACAAGTTCATCACATGTTTGACCATAGGGTAGTCCATAACGCGTGATTTAAATAATCTACTGTTATATCATGTTGAATAGTGTCAATATAACTTATCAACTATAGTCAGCCCACTTAGATCTGGCAACTTTTCGCGTAACAATAAAACAATACTCATTATTCTAATCGATATATCTTTCGCTAACACGTAATCTAAATCAAAATGAAACGAGTATTATTGTAACAATATATTCCTTCTATATATTTCAACCCTAACCTGTAGAATTCGCCATATAAAATCGCGACACAAAACTAAAAACTTTGTTGCATTTACAGGTTAGACGTGGTTTGTCACACTGGTCAGGGGATAAATTCCTAACAATATAAATTTACAGGTTATGCAGTCCTAACATGTAAACACCAAGTACAGCTCCCCTGTTTGTTTACTAAACAAGAAAAATATTTTTGCTACCACGAAAAGGAAAAAAACAACAAAAAACAAAAAACAACTTTTACAATAAACGCCAACCATTGTGGAAGTACTAAAAGGAATTCTTAACTGTGTGTTTTTCTGTTTTAGTTCAATTAATTTCAAGAATTTAATAGTTTGTTTTTTCAATTCTTATAGATTATACTTAGCATATCATTCACATTAAGTGGACTTACATTTTTACAACCAACTTTAATTCATTCATTTTTTTACGTGTAAAACAGTGTCACAATTGTCAAGCAACAGCAACAACAGCAACAACAGCAACAACAGCAACAACAGCAACAACAGCAACAACAGCAACAACAGCACAACTTGACAATGTCAGCAGTTACTCAAATTGTAGATCATACCTTCAATGACACTTTTGGCGCTAGTGGTTGTCAAACAACAACCGAAGCAACAAGAGAGGCGACAGCAGCAGCAGCAACAACAGCAACAACAACAACAGAAGCAACAACATCAACATCAACATCAACAACGCCGGCTAATGTTGATAAAGTGGTTCAATCAGTGACTAATGCTACAAAAAGATTATCTCAAATCTCTACAATAACTAATAGTTCAAATAAGAAACGGAAATCTCAAAATAAAATAGGTCCTTGGAAATTAGGTCGTACTCTAGGTCGTGGTTCAACTGGTAGAGTAAGATTAGCTAAAAATATTCATACTGGTAAATTAGCTGCTGTTAAAATTGTTCCTAAATCAAATTTTAAAAAATTAGAGAATCCTAAATATAAACGAGAAGAAGAAGGTTCTGGATTACCTTATGGTATAGAACGAGAAATTATTATTATGAAATTAATTAGTCATGTTAATATTATGGGATTATATGATGTTTGGGAGAATAAAAATGATTTATATTTAATATTAGAATATATTGAAGGTGGTGAATTATTTGATTATTTAATTAAACGCGGGAAATTACAAGAATTTGAAGCAATTAATTATTTCAAACAAATAATCAATGGAATTAATTATTTGCATCAATTCAATATTTGTCATCGAGATTTAAAACCAGAGAATTTATTGTTAGATTTTAATAAAAATATCAAAATTGCTGATTTTGGAATGGCAGCTTTAGAAATTAAAGAGAAATTGTTGGAAACTTCATGTGGTTCTCCTCATTATGCTTCACCAGAAATTGTGGCAGGTAAGAATTATCATGGTGCACCTTCTGATATTTGGTCTTGCGGAATTATCTTGTTTGCCTTGTTAACAGGACATTTACCCTTTGATGATGAAAATATTCGCAAACTTTTATTGAAAGTTCAAAGTGGGAAATTCAATATGCCTCATGATTTAAGTTGGGAAGCTAAAGATTTAATTTCAAAAATGTTGAAAGTTAATCCTAGGGAAAGAATTTCAATTGAAGAAATTTTAACTCATCCTTTATTATTAAAATACCCTGACCCCCCAGCACCACCAGGAACAAGTGTTGATTTTAAAAATATTAATATTAATCCTATTGAATCCATAGATAAAATAGATCGAGAAATTTTAAAAAGCTTATCGATATTATTTCATAATTGTAATGAACAAACAATTATTGCAAGATTAATGTCACCAAACAAGTGTTCTGAGAAGATGTTTTATTATCTATTAATGAAATACAGAAATGAACATCTATCAAATTCAAGTTCTATGGATATAAGTGATACCACAACTACATCATCTGCAAGAAATTCTATTCCTAGATCAACATCAATTATTAAAACAACTATAGTTGATGAAAATGGAGAAACTCATACTCAAACTACAATTAAAAAACTTGAAAAATCAACATCAATCTATTCAAACAAAACATTATTAAATAAAACCTTGGATAAACAACATTTGGTGTCAAATTCCGTGAATAAAAAGAAAGTAGTTCATAATAATCAAATCTATTCAAAATCAAGAAATACATCTTCAAAATCATTGACATCAAATAAATCATTATCTACAAAGAATTCTCAACCTTCTTCAGCAGAAAGTACTGGTAGAATAATGACACCAATCGTAAAACTTCCTCAACAACAACCTCCAAGTATTCCTTCATTACCGGTAACTCCAATTAAACCTATTGAATTAACCATAACATCTAGAAAATCTCCAATTGCTGCCAATAGTTTAAGAAATCAACAAGAAAAGGAATCTACCAGACGTAGACTTACTGGAACATTTGGAAATAAATCATTATTAAATTTTGAATTAATATGTGAAGAAGTTTTCTCAGATAATAAGGAAAATATTACCCCTACTCCAAGTTTAAAACATAAACAAAGTTCATTAGTTCGTAAAGAACGAGAATTGGCTGAGAAAGTACGAGCACAAAATGAAGCAAGAGAATTTAGATTGAAACAAGAAGAACAACGGAAACAAGAGGAAGAAGAAAAGAAAAGATTGAGTATTGCTGAAGAACAACTTAAACAACGCCAACGTACAGCATTCAACAATTTAATTAATCGTCAAAGCACTAATGATTTCACTAGTTTAACTAATCAAAGATCAATTACTGAACCTGTACATCTGTTGGATCCTAAAGTAACTTCATTATTACGAGCAAGAACTTTAGCCAGTCCAGGAATTAATGAAAGAAGTAATAGCCCTATAAAAGTTTTGAATAGATTAGGTATTGATCTTGAAGTTAATGAATCTCCATTTAAGAAAACTGGAAGTTCTAAGAATTTATCAGGAATTTTAAAGCCAGATAACCGAGGTTCATTTTTGAAAACATCAAGTTCAAGACATTTATCAGAATATTTAAAGGATGATTCCAAGCGAACTAGTTCCATACCTATTGTTGAAGAAGCTGAAAAAGAAGAGATAAATCGTGAAATTTCCTTAATTCCAAATCCAAGGTTTTCAACATTTTCATTTGGAGGGTTATTAAGGCCAACTACCGTGGCTAATGAGGAAGGTGATATTACTATAATGCAAAATACGTTAACTTCAGGTGGAACAGTGGTACGTAGATCCATATACAAAAATTCCAGTATTAAGAAATCATCAACTATTCTTGGATTAGGAATTAAAGTTCGTGAACAGCAAGAACCAGCAATCAAAGGTAAACCAGTTAATGTATCTTCATCATCAGAAGAATCAAAAACTAAAAGTGATACTCATCATTTCGATGATGATGAATTGATTTCTGATTCAAGTACAGTAGATACTGAATTCTCAGTTGAAGAATCAACAATCAAACAACAACCGCCACCACCACCACCTGTTCCATTCTCTGAATCTGAGAATATCATTGATTCTAAAGAAACATTAAAGGAAGAAGAGGATACCTTGTTTCAAGATATAGCTACAGATAATCATTCATCATTCGTAGCTGCAAATACAACAACTCAATTTAATCAAGATTTGTCAATTCCTGAAATAACAGGTATAATTGATGAACTGATTGTTGTTGATACACAACCTGATATGTTGAAAACCCGAGTATCTACTGAAATATTTACCTCGGCGATTATTCCAAGAAATTCAAGAGTAGAAAAGGAGGAGGAACATGGAGAAAAGCAAGAACGAGCTGCTATTGAAGAAGTAAGAGAAGTAAGAAAAACACGAGAATTTCCTAAGAAAGTTTCAATTAATGATAAACAAGAAATCATATCAACTGCCATCCCACGTAATTCCTTTGTTGGTAAGATTTCCCCAGGTAATGTTACAATTCAATTAAGAAGTGAACTGCCTGTGAAAGTACCCATGTATAAACGAATGTCATTAAATCCAAAAAGACCAGCACCTAAACCACCAATTGAAACTCCTAAATCTAAAAGATTCTCATGGATTTCAAATAATGAAGAAAAGAAAAGTAATTGGTTTAAACGATTTATACAATCGTTCACTGGTGGTTCAAAAATTGAAAAATCAAAACATGCACCTAAAGATATTGAAATTATCGATAGTTCATTAGTTGCCGATGAATTAATTCAAGTCATAAATAATCAATTAGAATTGAAAAAATTAGAAGGATCAATATCAAAAGTTAATATTGATGAAGAGTTTGGATTGATTTCCGGAGTTATACCTGCGAAATATGCTCATGGAAGGAAACTTAAATTCACAATTGAAATTATTAATCTTGTTGATTGTTCAAGTTTACATATTATTAGAAGTAAGGGGAACGATAAAGGATTTCAAAATTTTGTAAACATTGTCACATTTGTTATTCGACAAGAAGAATTTATGAATAGGAAGAGAATGTCAAGTAGAGGAACAACTGGAACTAAAACCAGTGCTAATAGAGCAATAGCCACTAGATAGATCTAAAACTATAGCATTTTGTACATTATACACATCTATTATTTATAATCACTATTAATTACGTAAAGCTCTCAATCGTTCAGCTAATTTATCTTCTTTCTCTTCGGACACAGTATTTGCCACAGGCGCATTAATCTCTACTTTTGTTTCATTCAATCCTTGTTTCATTTCAATACCTGCTTCATCAGCAACTTGGGATAATAATTCATCGACTTGGTCTTGAGGAGTAGTCAATGCATTAACATTATTCGTGGTAGCTTCATAATAATTCGTAGAAGCATCCATATCTTCAAATTGAGTTTCAAATTTATCCATAACTAATGAAATATGTTCTAAATTCATCGTTTGTAATGCCTTATCCATACCACGAATAACTTGGGTCATGTTCCCAGTGACTGAACGCATAGTAACAGCAGTTTGTACCCTCAGGGCAACTGCATCAATTCTTGAGGCTAATCTAAGTAGATTTACTCTTTCATTAGATTTACGAATGGCATTTTGAGCATAGAGTTGAGCAATGTCATTATTTCCTTGTACGAGGGCCTTTTTGATTTTGGCCTTTTCTTGAGTTTCTTCTTTGGCAGCTTTAGCAGCTTGTCGACCCAATTGTTTGGCAGTAAATTTTAATTGGAATAAGGATTGTTCTAAACCAGACATGTTTATAATTTGTAATATGAAATTGTCAGTGGCCACTTGTAATTCTTATCGGATTTCTTTTTTTTTTTTGGCTTTGAACTTTGGCTCTGGCTCTGGCTCTGGCTTTGGCTTTGGCTTTGACCTTATAGCTGGCTTTTTCTCTGATCTCCAGAATTTACCAAAGTTTACAGTCAACAAAGAAATAAATTGAAAAATTTACTTGTAAAAGTTACTTAAAAATAATTAGAACGATAGTACCACTCAACTATTCTCTTTAAAAGCATACCCTATCAATTTGAAATGGTTCATGTATATGTTTGGCCCAAGCCGAAGGAGAATTTTTCCTGCGGGAGGAGTTTCTCTCGCACGGGAAGGAGACAGCGCTCGCTGAGTTTACAGTTTATCTTTTCTCCAAATAGGTAGTAATTACACTATTATGGTATTCAATAACGATATTTACTTTTCATAAAATAGAAAAATTCTATTGATAAAATTATCACGAAATTCACTTTCATATATTGAAAAATAAGTTTTCTACAATGCAGAGTATAATGAAGTATATAAAACAGCATATAATACAGCATATGATACAGTATATATCACTCACCATTTATGTACAGAATTAGTGCGAAAAAATGGACTTCTCCTCGTGGGAACTGGACCATCTTTCCGGCGAGAAACAACACTTTCCCGCCGGAAAAATTCTCCTTCGGCTTGAGCCAAACATATACATATATTCTTGATTAAAATCAGAGTTTGGTTGAGAAAGTGGAAGTTATTGCCATGAAATTAAAAAGAAATTTTTAGTTAAATAATTATTTACTACTGATTTATAGCTAGGAATTATGTCAAACTCAGATCATATGGAATTGGATGGCATTAACCAACATGAAGCTAACACAAATGTTAATGATACTACTGGTGCTTTCCAATATGGACATATAAAAGAGGTCATAGAGACCGATAATTGTGGATGAGAATGGAGTTTCGATGTCGACGATCCAGAAAATTTTAGGAATTCAATGGATATTGGTAACATGGCTTGGATCAAAGAAGATTCTCCTACCTTTGATTTTGAAAGCAGATTGCATTCTTTCAGCAACAATTGTAATGCCAAATTGGTGACATTATTTCTGGCTGTTTTAATTATCATTTCATATCCTGATACTTTTACAGGATATGAAATGATAATTAAAAAGATATTCGCTATCTATCATGGAGCTGATGAATATTTTAGAAATCCTCATTTATTTCAAGGAATGAAGAAGCTCAACATTAGTGGGATGACTTTTTATGTTGAAAAGCCATACTTGAATAAGTTGAAGTTCAAGGTTTTCGAGAGAGCTATCGTCTCCAGATTGATGGGTTTCGGTACTTTCGTGTCGAAGTTAAACGACAATGAGCGTAGTTCCATGAAAAATATCTTGGAGTTCATTGATAAGAAGAGTTTATCTTCTGTTTCTGCTAATTTTACCAGCAAATTCAATGCTAGGGTGTAGAAATTTAACTCTATGCTGAATGAATCTGCTCTTGGTCTTGGTGAGTTTTATCATGAAACTCAAGTAAATAGAACAGAGGCGGATATATTCATTGATGGATTGCACCCAAGTGTTTACCCATGGTACAACTGTTTTCCTGATGAGACTAGTAAGACAAACTATGTTTTAACATTGGCTCATTATTATGAAAAGTTTTTAGATCATAATAAAAGTGATTCAAGGACAAATTTCATATATCCTTCAATGGAGAAAATTACTTCCGATTTGAGGAAGAACAGACATGTCTATAAGACGTCCGCTTTCTTGAGACAATTTTTGAATGTAGTGAAGATTAATCAAGCTACAAGAAAAGATATCAACCAGGATGAATCCGGAGAAAATAATCAAAGTAATTGGAACGGAGGAAAAAATCAAGGAAAAGTTGGAAAGAAAAAGTGGAGTAAGAAAGGAAAGAATAATTTCCAAGGTAAAGGTAAAGGGGGAGGTTCTAAAGACCAGCCCCTAACCCGCCGGTCCACAAGGATTGAAAGAAAGGCTGTCTCTCTTTAAGAGCTGACGATACCACTTTCTCCCTTAACCAACAATCTCTTTTGCTGATGAACATCAAGCTGAAACTTAATGTTCGGTCATTGGAGGAATCTTCGAGATATCTTATCACGTCTGATTCTGGTGCAAGTGAATCGGTTGTAGGAAATAGGTCTCTTTTGGCGAATAGAAAGAAATCTTTTCACCTACCAAATGGTACAGAAGTTTAAAGTGAAGGCCGTAGTGTCATCATCATCGATGTTGGAACTAAGAAGATAGTGGTTCATGACGTATCTTACATACCTGGCTTAATAGTAAACCTTGTTCTGGTTAGTCAGTTGGATGCACTTGGTTATCATATTTCTTTTGGCAGCAATTGTGTATATATGAATACTAGTAAAGACAATAAGACTATAATTGGAAGGAAATCTCCTAAAAGTAAATTATACGTTGGAACAATTGACAGCCCCAATAATGGTTATCACATCAACACTGTAAATCTTCTCTTATATATCGTAGACCTTAATACTAAGCCGATCATTGCAGATATGCATGATACCAAAGACTTGTATTATTATCATATAGTTACTAACTATATGTCTACAGCCAAACTTACCTTACTTGCAAAAGCAGGGAAGATTAATGCTGATTGGAATAATAAGGAAGCTAGAAGACGGATTAGAAGCTGCCACATATGCAAACATGCAAACAGCACACTTTCCTCTCATAATTCTGGACCGCAAATCCCTATTACTAGGAGATGGCAGAGAATTCACTCTGACACCGTGGGCCCCTTCGATGTCCGTGGACAGAAGACTTATTTTACCACATTGATTGACCATTTCAGTGGTTACACCATGAATTACATTGAACAGTATTTTCAGAATCTACCACATTATACAATAGATACTCAAACTAAAGATAATGATATGATAATTGAAGATGGCGCTACCGAATAACCTACTTCCATACCTAATGTCACACCATCAGTAGATCCAACGTTGGAGCCATTAACTGATTGAGATTCGTTAATAGCAAAATATCCAGACATGGTTCAAAAATTATTACTAGACAAAGCACCTTATTTTAGTCATTTACCTATGGTTAAGGCTATGACAGATAACCAAAGTCCCCAAGACGATGGTGATCCCATGAACGGTATCGAGATGACTGGTACTTCAGTGAACCTCAATTCTCCAAACACTGCAGAACAGTTAAATGTTCAAGTCAACGTGGATCTGGTATCAGGGGAGTCAAGGGAGTCAGAGGAGTCAGAGGAGTCAGGGAGTATTCTCCATCTAACTCACAGGAATTCAAATCGGCAACATCACAGACAACATCTCAACAAAAATTAGTAAGTAATGAACAACTATCGGATACAGAACCTTCTTCTGCTATTCGTAAATTACCTTCATCGCCTGCTAATTTATCCACGGATCTATCTGAAGGCAATGGGGGAGTTTCCGAACTGCAAGGATAATCCAAATATTCATGGATTCACATTTCCGGAAAGAAGTGTAAAGTCTCGAGAAGAATTTTACTCTGGAAAATGTGACGTATAAAAGGTTAAGAAATCTTTCCCATAACAAGGATAGTAGAGGAGGAGGGTAGGCTTTTATATATCAATATTATATTGTAAAGTATAACACATACATTTAGTAGCACTCTAACAGTAAACTTCCATTTTCTCAACCAGAGTTCAACAATTTCACGTGATTAAACACTACCATGAAATTCATTGTGTTAAATCAACTAGATATCTTTACTACAAGAGAATATGAAGTAGATTGGAAAGACTATTTATGTAAATAAAAGTCTCTGTTTATATACAGATTGCTGTCACACTTGCTGTGGCTGAAGAACAATAGTTCAATATTTCCTCCTCTCCCTCCCCCTTACCCCACGAGTACCAGACTGAAAAAAATATTTGAAAACGTTTTCCACCCTATACCGATTAAACCCCTAACTCAGTAACACTACAATGTCAGCACCTTGTCATTGCAAGCACGGAAACACCAATGGAACAACTAATTCAGTATTACCTCCCGAATTACAACAAGAATTCAATGATCCAAATCATCCTGCAAACTTAATCTGTGAATTATGTAGATTATTCTATGATAATAATTGGGTAACTGGAACAGGAGGAGGAATCTCCATTCGAGATGTTGACGGTCTCAACCCTAATCTCGTATACATTGCCCCCTCAGGAGTTCAAAAAGAACGTATTAAACCTTGGGAAATGTTTCTTGTTGAATTACCTGATGAAAAACTCATTCGTACTCCTAATAATATCCCTGTTGAATTAACTAAATATTACAAATATAAACCAAGTGCTTGTACTCCATTATTTATGAGTTGCTATACCATGAGGGATGCTGGTGCTTGTATCCATACCCATTCTCAAAATGCAGTTATGATTACTCTTTTATGTGAACAAGAATTTACAATTAGTCATATTGAACAAATTAAAGCATTACCTAAATTAAAATATAACGAAACCACAGGGAAAGTTGAGAAAATAGGGAGTATGGAATACTATGATAAATTAATTATTCCAATTATTGAAAATACTCCTCATGAAGAAGATTTAACTGATTCTTTACAAGAAGCAATCAAGAAATATCCTGGAACTTCTGCAGTATTGGTTAGAAGACATGGAATTTATGTTTGGGGGGAAACTGTATGGAAGGCAAAAGTTTATAATGAAGCTTTAGATTATTTATTGGAATTAGCTGTAAAAATGAAGCTTGCTGGTATTCCATATGTAAAGGAGACTGTATAATCTTTATATGTATATTAATTTATAGAATTCGTTATATCGTTAGAGTGGATTTTTTGTAGTTTTCAAAGGTGATGATTTTATAGTTTGCCAATCAATAGTGACATATATTGTAGGATCGATTTCTCCAACACAGACAACTTCTCCACCTCTTATTATATATACTCCTAATAGAATTTCTTGATTATCTTCATCGTCCAATACTCGTTCAATACAATTTTCTAGTATTATATTTGTTGTTTTATCATATCCTTGTAAAAGCCCTTCAAAGAATCGACCATCTGATGTTATAACATGAACTTTTTCTAAATTGGTTAGTATAGTGTAATCAATTGAATAGAACAGTGATACATACTTCCCAAGAATTCCTTAAGATCAGACATTGTCAGTATATTATAAAACACAGTAGTAAGATATGATTTGTTTGTAGTATTTGTTTTTTTTCGTTTACTTTTCAGTGAGGTTTGAAAAAAGTGTTGCAAATTTTACAACACTTAAACACAAAGATAATGAATACTGAAGAAACTGATTATTCCAGTGATTATGAATCATTCTTTTCACTTGCTGGGAATAAACTTGAAAACTCAAATCCAAAGAAAACAATTGAACCTAGTAAGAGTTCAATAATTATTCAAAATGCAGCTAGATTAGAATTAGAATCAATTACCTTAAAGCAATCAATATCCGATGCTATGAAAACTTTTAAAAATGTGCCAATTGCTGAAATATCAGCAGTAATTACCAAGATTGATCATATTAATACTGAAGTTTCTGATTTAAAAAATTCTTGTGAAATTGATTCAAATTTTATCAAAAATACAAACAAAGAATTAAGTTTTATTAAAAATGAATTGAAAAGTTTATCCAATGAAGTAAAGAATAATCATTTTACACCAACTTCCAAGCAATTCCATGAGTATGTCATAAAAACAGACAGAAAATTGAATAACTTACTTCAAACCAATAATGAACTTTTACAAACCGTGAAAACTAATACACAAGAAACATCAGTTCATCAACTAAAGCAAATTATACAATTACAATCAGAAAGTCATACAAAAGAATTACAAGAAATAAAGAAATTTTTAACATTAGTACTTCCAAGAATTATTAACCTTGAAAATTCCCTACAACAATTAGTTAAACCTGAATCAACTAGCCATACATCTTCTGCTTCTGCTTCTCCTTCTGCTTCTCCTTCTAATTCTAGAAAAATATCAACTAATAAAAACACCACCAAAAAAAGAAGATTGATTTAGGATTATTCCCTATGTGGTATTTAATACCGAAAACATAACCTCATCGCATGAAAAATGTTACCCAAAAATTCTATAAAAAAAATATTTACAAAAACGTAACATCTTTGCTGGAAACAACTCATGACATAATTTAGTATATTTCGTTATTAGTTCCTATATAAAATAAAATCTGCGGCGTCACTATAGCCTACTTACTTGTCAGTTTTACACATTTCAATTTTTTCAGTATATTGCCCCGTTCCTAACTTCCATTTCTAGAAAAACCGCTCGTTTATAAACCTTGGCCAAAACAAAAATCCGAACATACCTAAATTCATATTCAATCGGCATATATTTAAATGAGTCACAAGTTGTATGAATCGCCTTTTATAATCTATATAATCATCTATTTTTTCTTTGCCCTCTCGTTAGTTGAATATTGCATGATGTACGCCTTAAATACCATGAATATTTCCTTTAACTTTTTGCAATTTAACACATTGTAATATTTCTTATTATATTCCTCCATCATGAGTTCAGATAAACTGGAATCAACATCAATTTATGAACTCAGCCATTCAGAGAATCCTTCGGAGAAATCTGGGATACTTACTTCATTCATAGATTCATTCAAACCAGCAATACCTACAGAAACATTAACCCATGCTCATATCACTACTAGTTCAAAAGAATTAACTGATCTTGAAAAAATCAATCTCAACTCAGCCAATTCTAATTTAAGTAGAAAATTACTTTCTCGACATTTACAAATGATTGCCTTTGGTTCATCTATAGGAACAGGATTATTTGTTGGATCTGGTGGAGCATTACGTACTGGTGGACCTGGAGGGATTGTAATAGCTTGGGCTGTTACGGCAACTGCTGTTTTTGCAACCATGCAAGGATTAGGAGAATTATCAGTAACATTTCCTATTTCTGGTTCATTTAATGTTTTTGCAAGTAGGTTTATTGAACCGGCAGTAGGGTTTGCTGTAGGTTGGAATTATTTCTTACAATTTTTCGTATTATTACCATTTGAATTAATTGCGGGTGCAATAACAATTAAATATTGGAATAAAGATATTAATTCCGATGTGTTTGTTATAATTTTCTGGGTATTTGTCGTGTTTATTACATTGCTAGGTGTGAGATGGTATGGAGAAGCTGAATTCTTTTTCTCCATGATTAAAATTATGGCTGTCGTGGGCTTTATTATTCTTAGTATCGTATTAATTTGTGGTGGTGGCCCATCACATGATTTCATTGGAGGTAAGAATTGGAGACATCCTGGTCCATTTGCAAATGGATTTAAGGGGGTTTGTTCAGTTTTGGTTACAGCAGCATTCAGTTATGGTGGTACAGAAATGGTTGGGTTAACTGCAGCTGAAACTCCCAATCCAAGAAAATATTTACCTACTGCTATTAAACAAGTTTTCTGGAGAATTTTCTTATTTTATTTGCTTTCAATTACTATGATTGGTACATTGGTTGCCTATGATGATTCTCGATTAATGGGACAAAGTAATGTTGATGCCACAGCATCACCATTTGTTATTTCCATTGTGAATGGAGGTATCAAGGGATTACCCAGTGTAATCAATGCTGTTATCTTGCTTGCTGTGTTATCAGTAGGTAATTCCTCAGTATATGCCACTTCAAGATCATTAAACTCGTTAGCAGAACAAGGAATGGCACCTAAATGGACAGGATACGTCGATAGGAAAGGACGTCCTTTGGTGGCTATTTTAATCACAGATGTCTTTGGACTTTTCGCTCTTATTGCTGCCAGTGATAAACAAGAACAAGTGTTTAATTGGTTATTAGCTCTTTCTGGATTAAGTTCAATTTTTACATGGTTATCGATAAATATCAGCCATATTAGATTCAGAGCTGCCATGAAAGCACAAAATAGATCGATTTCCGAATTACCATTTGTGTCTCAATGTGGAGTATGGGGCTCATATTATGGAGCAATTTTGAATGTATTAGTATTAATTGCCCAATTTTGGATAGCATTATTCCCCTCAGATAGTTCTCCAAATGCATCAGATTTCTTTCAAGCTTACTTGGGATTACCTGTGACTATGGTTACTTGGATAGGTTATAAAATATGGAAGAAGGATTGGACATTGTTTATTAGGGCTAAAGATATTGATATAGACACTGGAAGAGCACATATTGATTATGATCTTTTACAACAAGAGGTTGCTGAGGAGAAGGCTGCATTAGCAGAAAAGCCTTTCATTTTTAGATGGTATAAATTTTGGTGTTAAAATTAGATAGATATGTAATAATAATAATGATTTGATTTGTTTGACTTTCTCTAATCTAGACACTAAATTGAAGAGAAGTAGGCAAAGATTCCAAGGAAGTTATTCAATTCTTTTTTAGGAAACTCCAGGATCTTCTGGACTTTCCAGAAACTACTATTTTAATCTTTTCTAAAGGTATGGAATGAGAATACCGAATATTATATAAATTACTATCAAATTTCCAGAGAGATTCTCTGCTGTCCCTTTTCACCTATCTTATCTTTAAAATTTTATATTATTTCAGTTTTCAAATCTTTTCATTGACATTTTTGAAAACCCCAAAGCAATATATATAAAAAAAACCTAATAAACATTTAATATTCAAACTAATTTTATTGACAGACCCAAATAGAAGTGTAAAGTGTACTTCAAATTTTAGGAATATTTCCAAATTTTTGATGTTGTATATTTG